>JAXIVJ010015138.1:0-32487 GCA_036785665.1 Chirona hameri
ACGCCGTTGCCGACCGCCGACCCGGCCGAGAGCACCGACGACGCCGTTGTTCGCCAAACGACACATCAAGCCGGAGGTGGACGGAAAAACGCCGCAAGAGGTGCGTACACAGCCGAGTCCCGGACGCCGGGCGGGGAAACTTGTGCATATGCGTGATGACTTGACGTCTGAATGAGAGCTGTGTAGGGTGCTCTCGTGAGGAAAATGTTGCCGGAACTGCCCCCGCCCCCCCCGCCCTCCAGGTGGGACCTGCAGCGGGTGCGGAGCTGAAGCTTACCTGACCCCGCCCGCCCTGCCCTCCAGGTGGGACCTGCAGCGGCTGCGGGAGCTGAAGCTTACCTGACCCGCCCCGCCCGCCCTGCCCTCCAGGTGGGACCTGCAGCGGCTGCGGGAGCTGAAGCTTACCTGACCCGCCGCCCCGCCCGCCCCGCCCTCCAGGTGGGACCTGCAGCGGCTGCGGGAGCTGAAGCTTACCTGACCCGCCCCGCCCCGCCCTCCAGGTGGGACCCTGCAGCGGCTGCGGGAGCAGCGCGCCTATGAGAAGCTGAAGCAGTCGTACACGCGTGGCCGGGGTGGCGGCCGCTCGGGCGGCCGCTCGGGCGGCGGCGGCAGTGGTGGCGCGGCGCAGACCGAGCCGGAGCAGGCGCTGACGCTGCGGCCGGCCGGCCAGCGGCGCCCAATACCTGCAGGTGGCACCGGCTGCTGCCCGTCTGCGCGTTCGGCTGCAACCTGCCCGTGCTGGTACACAGGTGAGGAGCCCGCCGCCAGACCGCACAGCCGCTCTGTATGTGTCCAGTGCTTTCTGGGGCAGGGGCGGTGGATAAGGGGGGGGGGGCAGCTGCTCCTCCCCCCCCCCCCACACACACTCAAGAAGTTGGGGGGGGGGGGGGCAAACATATGATTTTGCCCCCTCCCATTACATTTGTAAGAGGGGCTCTACAAGATCGAAGTGACTCGAAACGAATTTCACTCCGCTTTCAAACAAAGTGCAAGTAATGTAGCAGTAAAACAACAAAACGCAGGGTCTGAGGGCACTCTGACAGTCTGAGGGGTACTCTGGCAGCCTGAGGGGGCACTCTGGCCGCCTGAGGCCGCCCCTGAGGGAGTCGGGATCCGCTTCCATAGGCGATGGAACAGGGGGGGGGGCAGGGAGCGGATCCAGGAGGGGGGCAATGGGCCATGCTCCCCCCCCCCCCCCCCCGACAGTTCCTGAAACTATGATTTTGCCCCCCCCCCCCAAAAAAAAAAAATAGCCGGACGTACAGTAGTAAACAATTGTCTTTGCAACAGTGAAAGTCCAGCTACCCACAGTTAAAAACTTGAAAATTTCGCGCCGGCTTCGCGGCATGACACAAAATTCGCAATTGCTTATACAAATTTGGAAAATGGATAATTAATTCCTTAAGTGTCTGGCAGAGGCTCTCCTTGGCTGTACCTAATTTGCTAGCCCCATGGCCCAACTCCCTTCATAAAATATGAATTTCCAAGCGGGCTAACATGTTTAGCTAGTCTGCCGAGTTCCGAAAAAAAAGCGACGCGAACGCCAAAAACGCGGACATCGGCACCCGGAAGCTGATCCAGCGGGCCCAACTTGCTGGACCGCAGAGCTAATAGTGGGACCAGGCCAGGACCATCTTCCCAAGCCATCTCGCCCCAGGCTCCTCCAGATTCACAGGGACCATTTGTGCGCGGAAAAGTCGTTCTGGCTCTTGCTGCTTTCAAACAATTTGCACTGTTACCAGTTGTTTGTTTACAGTTCGGTACATATGTATAGTTATTATTATCATATGTGCTATTGAGCGCTGACTGTCACCGGTCATCGTATTCGTGATTGACTATCCGAAGAATATGTAAATGAAAAACTATCTTAATTTCAATATTTGTAATCATACGTGCAACCAGGCATAGGGGTTACCTGAGGCCTCCACTCACGGTCTGGTTCCAATATTAAAATGGCGTTTTCCACGACCTAAAATTAATATTTCACGTCGCTTCGCGGCGTCACGTCGGTGGCCATCGTCATAACGAAGCCATCGGCATCGTCTTCGTTCGTTGTAACGGTGAATTGAATGAACAGCATTTTTAGCTTCTTATCCTCTACAAGGCCCATCGCCCATATTTCTGGGTTTTATCAGGCAAACCTTTACAAATTCGCGCCGCTTGACGGCGCGAAATAACAAGTATCTAACTATAACATGAATACCACATTAAACAATGCTGCAAGGCTTAAATACACGCATACAAATGGGGTTACATTTTTTACGTCATTTCAGCTGACCCCCCACTCAAACATTGACGGTGACGCCCCTGCCTACAACCCCCACCCTGTCAACAACTTTTTCGCTGACGGCTTGACGGCCTGCAGCTACCCCCCCCCCCCCCCCCCTCCCCTCCCCCTCCCCTCCCCTCCCCTCCCCTCCCCTCCCCTCCCCTCCCCTCCCCTCCCCTCCCCTCCCCTCCCCTCCCCCCCCGCTAAACAACTTTTTTGGAAATGCGCCCCTGGATTAGCCGGTGCGTAACGTTGTGCTCGCCCATGGAAAGGTCATTGTGGAGACTGATGGATCCATTGCCTTGACTTGGTAAAGGAATGTGCACACCGCACAGCCCAGTCCCATCCCATTGTCCTAGTGTCTGCTTGTGCAGCATTTCAGTGCAACCTTTTGAGCTTTTCTGTGATTGTGACTGTGCTATTGCCTGTGTTGCAGGGAGTTTCAGTTGCCGTGGACGCCGGGCAAGGCGCCGCCGACCCCAGGCGGCCGCGGTGACGCGCCGCGGTCGCCGCTAGAGGGCTCTCCCTCGGCGCCTGGGACGGACGCCGATGGACGCTGTTATACCCTGTGATCTTTAGCTGTGCGGGGAACGGGTGGGTGGGTGGGGGGGGGGGGTGGGGGGGGGGGGGGTCCAGTCATTTGGTGTAGCTCTCGGCGTGCAGCGTGGCCCGGGCGGTGTGGCCTCGGCCGCTGCCGACTCGGCGCCGCCCTGTTAGATGTGACCTGTGGTGTGTGGTTGTTTACTTTAGATGCTGCAGTAACGCCTGGACATGAACGGGAGAGGGTTGACAGGAAGTTGATAAGGCGAGCGTATTTCCGGGGAGCAGGCAACAACACGTGACAGAAGAATGCTGGTGTATTGTCACACGTGGCTGTTCTTCCAATGTTCTGGACTGTTCAAAATGTGTATAGTTTTCCGTGATACTGAAACTGAATCTTGGACCCAATTGATGCGGCATTGCTCATGTCTGAGAATTATAGTGTTATGTGGAGTTATTTATGGGTTGATTGCAGGGTTGGCAGTGGGTGGCAAAAGTGGTTTTTGCCACTAGTTTTTTACCGGTTAAAACCGGCTTGGCAAAAACCCTAGTGGCAAAAAATGGCAAAAACTGAAATTAACCAAATCTGATAATTGCTTTGTACCAGATCAATTTAGTCATTCTAGTCCATAGAACCTATTTCAGTAGGCTTTGTTTTGTTTCTTCCAAGCTCCATTGAAAATGAACAATTTCACAATATATATATATATATCTTTAACACGCGCACTGGACGGGGGGAGGGGCGAAATCCGCCAACCCCTCCTGTTTTTTGTTGTTGTGAATATCTCCTGATTTTACCGGTCCATGTGCATCATTTTTGGTGCATCATTACCTGCCTAAAAAATGAACGGTGCATCGTCTAAAGTAGCAAAAATAAAAATCGCCGAAAACTTTTTTAGTTATAGGCCATCAAAGTAAAAAAGTATCAAAAAAGACTGCAATGAAATGTTGCTATACAAATGACCCTGAGGTTAAATGCAACTTCTATCATCCCTATTGTATCATTAACTTTCCAACAAATCATTTCAGTCTATGTTGGGGGTATATAACATGCAATCACTGCGTTCCATAACAATGTCAAAAGCCAAGAGAGCATAACAAACACAATGTAACATGTTGGCCTCATTTCACCTCAGTTGACCTTGAAGATATTGACCTAGGGCCATGACATTTTTACAAAACAAAGTTTCCCACAGAACACCCTACAAATTTAATTGGCTTAACCCTCACACATGAACCGACAAATCGCTTGCTCAACCAGCATGGTCACTTGAATTTAAGGCGTCAGCGCTGCCAAAGGCTGACGAGGTGCTCAATGTACAGATACTACATTCTTTAGAAGCGTCACTCCAAAAAGAAACTCAAAGACTATTCTTATCTGTATAGTTGCATTGTCTTGCCATACTGTCCATCATGACCTTGCACAGTTCTAAATATATATTTGTCCCAGCTATCTCAGTTCAAGTCAAGCAGCAATCCCTGGCATATATAAGCCAGTGAAAATAAATTGTGCTGCTGGGCTAAGCAAATCTGATTAATGCAATAATTGCAGGTTCACAATTGCATTGCAACTGGCACAGCATTTAAAATGGTTCAATGATATAGGAATATTTACTTCTTTTACAAACAATTTAATGAGAGAAAAAAAACAACAGGTAGTTTTAGTTTTTGCCACTTTTTGCCTCTTTTTGCCGGTTAAAAAACGGTTTAAACCGGCAAGTGGGAAAATAAACTTTTTGCCGGCCAAAAGTCCAACCCTGTTGATTGATCGAGGCAGGTGGCGCCACTGCAGTCTAGGCGGCTCAGGACTATTTGTGTGATTGTGTGTGTGCGTGCTCTGCGTAACCCAGAGTGCTGGGGTGCGGGGAAGGTGCCGCCCCTCGGTCTCTGGTCCGGCGGCGGACGACCAGCCGGGCCGGGGAAGGTGCCGCCCCTCGGTCTCTGGTCCGGCGGCGGACGACCAGCCGGGCCGGGGAAGGTGCCGCCCCTCGGTCTCTGGTCCGGCGGCGGACGACCAGCCGGGCCGGGGATGGTGCCGCCCCTCAGTCCTCTGGTCCGGCGGCGGACGACCAGCCGGGCCGGTCGCTTCATGAGAACCGTGAAGCGCGTTGCCGGTCGGGGCGGTGGAATGTATATCATATCGTGATGTTTCTGATTGGTACCTGTTGATTCAAGTCGGAAGAGCGGGATTGTTATGCGTCGTTGAACCCGTTGTGAGCCGTTTGCGCGTGTTTGGAGTTGTGAATACTGCGTCATTTTAATTTCCCCAATCAAGGCTAGCACTTTGCTTAGAAACATGGAGTTATCAAATAGTCTGAAAATTCCGTGTTCTCCGCCGCGTGCCGTTACTGTAGGCGGTAGGTCATGTGTCGTAGTGGATCCTTTAGTGTTAGCTCATGTCATTTGATCGCTATTGCTCCACTCAGTTCATTGTCCAGGGGAGCGGGTACCGATCGGCCGCGGGCCGGGGAAGGTGCCGCCCCTCGGTCTCTGGTCCGGCGGCGGACGACCAGCCGGGCCGGGGAAGGTGCCGCCCCTCGGTCTCTGGTCCGGCGGCGGACGACCAGCCGGGCCGGCGGCGGACGACCAGCCGGGCCGGTCGCTTCATGAGAACCGTGAAGCGCGTTGCCGGTCGGGGCGGTGGAATGTATATCATATCGTGATGTTTCTGATTGGTACCTGTTGATTCAAGTCGGAAGAGCGGGATTGTTATGCGTCGTTGAACCCGTTGTGAGCCGTTTGCGCGTGTTTGGAGTTGTGAATACTGCGTCATTTTAATTTCCCCAATCAAGGCTAGCACTTTGCTTAGAAACATGGAGTTATCAAATAGTCTGAAAATTCCGTGTTCTCCGCCGCGTGCCGTTACTGTAGGCGGTAGGTCATGTGTCGTAGTGGATCCTTTAGTGTTAGCTCATGTCATTTGATCGCTATTGCTCCACTCAGTTCATTGTCCAGGGGGAGCGGGTACCGATCGGCCGCGGTCCCGGACTGTGCCGGGTCCTTGGCTCCGTTCTGCTCCGTGTACTGTGTACGGCGGACCGCCGGCCGAGCACGGGCTGGTGTCCCCCGCTGTCGTGTATCACAGGCACACACGCCGACACCTCTCTCGCTGTTACCCGAGATATGTCAGCCCGGAGCGCGGCCGCCGCCGCCGCTCGGTCGGCGCACGCACCACTATTCCATTACGAAATACAATGCTGTTGAACGTGAGCGGCGGCTCTGTGTGCGTGTAGGTAGGTGTGCCGGGAGACTCGGGCGGTGGTATCTCGGCGGCCCCCGCTCCCGCTCGGCCGTGGCCCAGTGGTGGGTGTCCTGCTTTGGAGCATTCGGCAAGACCAATAGGCTGACGGGTAGACATTGAAATGCGTGGACAATGACTTTGAGGGGAGTCGGCGTCGATTTCGAACAAGACCGAGTGAAGGCTCGCGTCTGCGCCTTGATGTTCGTCGCCGGATACGTTGCCGGATACGTTGCCGGATACGAGCTTTATTGACACAAAAAGCTTAAAATTAGTCCGGTATTGGGTATTGGCAATAACCTAGAAATTGTTTCATGAACTGTAAAGGAAATAGTTCACCTTGGATTTGTTTTCTCCCAAACACGATTTGATTATATTTTGTAATACAATTCCTTTTTATTTTGTCAAAAATGGCCATACATCGCGCCGATTCAGGACAGAAGGTCGTAAATGATTAATTTTATCAAAACTATATACATACTCTCTGAATCAGGGCCCTCACGTCACGCAAATAAGACAAAATGGCTCAGCCAATCAGATTCGAAAGTAGTTGCGTAATTCAAAATCTTAGAACAATGAGAAACATGTTTACATGTTTTTCAGAGTTCGAAGATTTCCACCGGTCCGTCGCTCGGAAAGTGGGAGGAGCTTGTTTGTTTGTATGTGTGTGTCTGTCCAACGGAGCATATTGGCACGGGGAGCCCAAACGGCCAGGCCGATTTCGACGCGGGTGGCACCGGTCGATGTGGAAGAACGGGACACAGATGATGATACCATTTGCGGGTCAATAGATGGCACGTGGTACGTGCCAAGTGCCAAAAAGTTGGCGCAAACATTTATTTATTTTCGCCTCCTCAGGTCACACGCTTGGTGACAGACTTGATACTCACAGGTCACGAGCGGGATACAGCGGCCCAAAATCCATTATTGGCTGCCGATCCTGAGGGGGCAAAATAAACCCTCCAGGGGGTAAAATCAAATTACCATTTTGAAGGAGCGGGCCTCCGCCGTCAGCTGGAGCCGGCCGGCCGTGGATACTGTGCCGCACAGCAGGATACTGTGCCGCACAGTACCGAAGCACGCCACCCAGTGGCGACGTGTGGTGACGTCACAGTATGAGGTCACCGCAACTATTAGTAAAGTAACCTTGACCGCAACGGCCAGTCAGCGGTGGCCTGTCCGGCTGGGCCCAAACTACGGAATTATCGTACAATGTTGACCCCAAGGCAATGCCCCGATCGCATTGCCGGCCTCTAGTGATGACTCGCATTAGAGAAGTGCCAACCGGCGGCCGGCGGTTCGCTTGCTAGCACAGTATGCAGGGGCGCAGCCAGGGGGGCAAGGGGGCAATTGCCCCCCCCCCCTTACGGGTCACAGGGGGCCCCGCCGAGATTGGCCCAGATACCATTTGCATTAGCTAAATGGCTTTCAAAAAGTCACAGAGGAGCCCTCAAACCAGACAAGGGTCACTCTGGTGCGTGTCAAGGGCCCTCAGAGACACTGAAGGGCTTTCGAAGCCGGCCCAGGGGGCCTCTTGGGGCATGTCCAGGGGGCCCATTGAAACCACCGAGGGGCCCAAAAAACTGTCCAGGGGGCCTCTCCAGCATGTCCAGGGGCCCATTGAGCCCACTCAAGGGTGCAAAAAACATGCCCAGGGACCTTTCAAGCATGCCCTGGGGCCCATTGAGCCTACTCAGGGGCCCCAAAAACATGCCCAGGGGCCTCTAGAGCATGTCCACTTGTCCAGGGGCCAATTGAGCCCCACCCACGGCCCAACAAACCTGCCCAGTGGCCTCTCGAGCATGTCCAGGGGGCCCATTGAGTATGTTCAGGGGGCCTCTCGAGCCTGGCCAGGGGGCCCATTATAGTCTGTTTTGGGGCCTCTTGAACCTGCCCAGGGGCCCATCATAGTTTTCCCCAGAGGACCATCGAGTCCGTTCAAGGGCTTCTCGAACCTGCCCACTGCCCAGGGGCCCATTAGAGCCTGCCCAGAGGCCTCCTGAGCTTGCCCAGGGGCCCATTGAGTCTGTTCAGGGGCCTCTCGAACCTGCCCAGGGGGCCTCTCGAACTTGCCCAGGGGCCCATTGAGTCTGTTCAAGGGCCTCTTGAACCTGCCTAGGGGTCATTAGTCTGTGCAAGGGCCTCTCGAGCTTTCCCATTCGTCCATTGATCCTGTTCAGGGGCCTCTCGAACCTGCACAGGGGGCTATTAGAGTCTGCTTAGGGGGCTCTCGGCTTGCCAAGGGGGCCATTGAGTCTGTTCAGGGCCCTCTCAAGCTTATCCAGAGGTCCACTGAGTCTGTGAACGGGGCCCTCGAGCCTGCCCAGGGGTTTCTAGCCGTCGCCTGCAGCGCCTGCTATAGCTGGAGCGCCTGCTAGCCGTGGTCGGCGCGGTTATAATGAGCGGTAATGTGCTGTACTCTGACCCACCTGGTGCAATGTTTTCTTGGGTTTCAAAATGGTTATTTGATAAGTCTGATGCGTTTTTGAATTCGTGGGGGGGGGGGGGGTGATGGTAGTACAAAACAATTTAACAATTTTCCTCTCAGAAGTGTGTGCTGCAATATTTGTCAGCCAGGGGCGTCGCCGACGGGAGGGTCGGGGGGAGGTCTGGGCAAACTCCCCCCACTTTTAGAAAGCGGTGGAGGGTCGACCCCCCTCCCCCCCCCCCCACACACACTTTTTGAGGGAAAAAATAAAAATGTATCGTAAAAATTGTCTTTGCAGTGCAGTAAAAATCCAGCTAGGCATGACACAAGTTTCGCAATTGCTTATACAAATTTGGAAAATGGGAAAAATAATTGCATTAAGTGTCTGGCAGAGGCTCTCCTTGGCGGTAATTGCTGGCCCCAGGGCCCATTCCCTTCATAAAATATTCACTTCTAAGTTTCAAGCAGGCTACATGTTTAGCTAGTTTGCCGAGTTCCGAAAAAGGCGACGCGAACGAAAAGACGAGGAGATCGGCACCCGGAAGCTGCTCCAGCGGTGCACAATTTGCTGGACCGAAGAGCTAATAGTCGAAACAGGTCAGGACCATCTCCCCAAGCCATCTCACCTCACGGTCTGGTTCCAATATTAACATTTCGTTTTCCAGGACCTAAAATTCACATTTTCATGCCGCTTCGCGGCGTCACATCGGTAGTCATCGTCAATACGAAGCTATAGTCATCGTCATCGGTTCGTCGTAACGCTGAATTGCATGAATATCATGTTTAGCTTATTATCCTCTACAAAGCACACCGCCTATATTTCTGGGTTTTATCAGGCAAAACCGTAAAAATTTCGCGCCGCTTCGCGGCGCTAACTAACAAGTACATACCTACCTACTATAACATGAAAATCCACATTAAAAATTCTGCAAAGGCACGTATCAAAATGGGGGTACATTTTTTCGTCATTTCAGCCGCCCCCAACTCAAAAGCCGACTCCCACCTGTTGTCATGGCTAAGATATGTTTTCTCTCCAGTACGTAACAATAAAAATTAGTAATGCGCTCAGTACAATGCCTACTGAGGGTCCTGGTCCAATCCAGCTCATCAAAAGTAGACGAAAAAAATACTAAAAAGGGGGCCTCACAAAATAAAGTGGCCGAAATCCGTAGAGTTTTTCATATCCAGGGGTATTTTTGGGGGTGGGGGGCCTCCCCCAGGTGCTTGCCCCCCCCCCCCCCTTCTGAAGGTCTGGCTGCGCCCCTGACAGTATGCAAGCTGATTGGCTGATTGTATAGCCTCTGTCCAGGCTATCGTAAGCAGTAGCGTATCCAGGATTCATTCCAGGAGGGCAATTTTTTGCTGAGGGGGGGCATAAAGTACCCCCACCAAAAAAAAAGTCACCGGATTTAAAGGGAAATAATGACCTTTTGATTTTGTTAGCAACAATTTCTTAGGCTACCGTTATGGTTTTAAAACTAATTAATTTAAATTCAAGAATTAAATAAAATTATTCCCAAATTCAAAGTTGTAAGTTTGGAAAAAATACAAAACAAGTACCTTGTGTACTTCATGAAGGTCATTGACAAATTCGTCCTTCCCTACCATTGTTTACATCAGTGCGGCATTTTTGGAGGCTCTGTGACATTTCCGATCAAACTGAGCGCTGCTCGGACACACGCTAGTAGCGCTTTCGTTCTCCATGGCAACCAGGCGTCAGCTAATCAAAAGCCAGAAAGAGAATACGTTCTGGCTTTTCATTGGCTCACGCCTGGTTGCCATGGAGAACGAAAGCGCTACTAGCATGCGTTCGAGCAGCGCTCTGATCCGTGAAGCAATCCGTGAAGCATCCGTGATGCATGACTGACTATCAGTATAAGTCATGAATAACAACAACATGCAAACTATACCAACTCGAATAAAATAAGGGCGGAATGAATTGAACCCCAGGCAAGCTAGCATTCGCAAAGCACTCGGCACTGCGCCACAATAGCAAAAGGTGAGGTAAATGCATATTGTATACAATATTATTACGTAACAAGTTTCTGAAGTGTCAACTACTATGAAATACATTGATAAAATACCTTTAATAATGATTAACAAGAAAATTGAAACTTAAAACAATAATTTGAATAAGTCTTTAATTAGCTTTCAACTCAAAATCAGATATATTTTGCAATGCTACACAAGAATGGCACCAGTGACGTCATTAACAAACCTGCTACGGAACTTGGGTATACTAATCAGGAACAACTCGCCAAGTGCGCCGAGATGGTTAAGTGCGCCGAGAAGCTTGACAATGACTTTGTAAACAAATCGCCGACGCTAAATAGGTCGCCGTCGATGTGCATCGATGAGCTTCCGATTTAATTGCCAGTTTTGTGTTATTGTTTGTTAGTTTTTTGGGGAAAAATTATTATTTTTCATGATAATATAAAGCAGTGTTATATACAGCCACAGACAAATTATACAATACTCCTAATGTTGAAAACAAATGAATTTATTTGCAAAAATTGAGGGTCGCAACCACTAACTATGCCGCCGTTGATGTGCATCGATGAGCTTCCGATTTTATTGCCACTTCTTCCAATCGCTGTTAGTTTTAGAAGATCGCCGGGCATATAATCACAACAAGCAGAACGCAGAATATATTTTCCACTCCATTGCGTTAAAAAACAATACGGGAAAAGCCCGCGGTTTGATGAGGACCAAAAGTACTTGCAAGTACCGGTCGTTAAAAGTGTGGAACGCTTATCAACTTTAACTTGAAATATCTTTCGGTAGGGAAGTTTTCATGCAAAATGTGATGAATCTACAATGTATTTTGGTCTCGTCTGGCGATTGCAAGTGCTAACTCCATTTTTGTGGAAAAAGGTCATTATTTCCCTTTAACGATGGCTTCCGACGGGGGTCCTAAAACGACCCCCCTCCCCTGAGGTTTTTCTTGCATAACTTGTTACACATGCGGCGCATCTTGCTGCAATTTTTAGTAGCTGAGTATAGAACAATTATACGTATGCTGTAAAAATTGCATTGAAGTTGGACGAGAAATTTGGGAGATAATTATGTTTTGATGACGTCATGTTGGTGGAAAAACGATAAATGTTTCCAAAATCGTAGAGAACAGAGTTTTGAAGAAAATTGCAAACGCAAATAAGTAAAGATATAGAATGTCATTTTATTTCAAATGGCGATCTCGGATTTTCGGAATTTTGTTTTTTTGGCACCTAAAATGAACAAAAACTTTTTTTAATCACAAAATCAAAATTTTCAAAGATGTTAAAGAACCGGAATTTGTGTGAGAGAACTGAGTATGGACAATACTCAAACCAAATTTCAAATCAATACCTCTTTTTTTGACAGTGATGGCTCCCTAAGTGTAAGAAACTTATGACGTCATTTTTGTTAATAACTTTTTTTGACTTTTTATGAACAGATACGAATAAAAGTTACCTTTTCTGTATTTCTGAGACAAAACTGGTCTAGGAACTTGCCTTTTTATTTACATTTATCTATTTATAATTTTGAGGTTTTCTGACAGAGCAAAATCGCTGTTCTGGACGTCATCATTTTTTTTTTTTTTTTTTTTTTTTTAATCCATATATTTTACACATACGTATACGAATTGTCAACGTACGAACGATGTTAGAATAGCACCATATTATTTAACACAAGTCAATGTTTTCATACGCTGCATTTAACAAAAGGATACAGGGGTCAGTTTTAGCAGAGTGTGTTATGCAACTTAGGCACAAACAAACTGCATCTACAATAAATGTCAGTGTCACTATCATCACACAACAAAGTATTTCCAGTAATATAACACGCTCGGAGCAGCCGATGGCAGCGTACACAGCATTGTATCGATCGCTGATGACTCAACTTTCTCACAACATGTACCTAATCAGGTTACGGCATAGAACACGACATTGCAGAAGTCTACAGTCACTCTAGCTTCACACGCACTACTACTGACACAACTAGTCGAGCTCCGGCCGGAGCGCCTGAAAAAGCTTGTCAGCCGATACCTTAACCCGTTTGACTGACATGGCGACTTTCCTCGCTTCTACTCCTCCCTCCTCCCCTGCGACCACTAATCTCTCAACACACTGGCTGTACTCGTTCCAGAACTTGTCAATGCACTCTGTACTTATCTGGTTTACGTTTAGACGCCTTTGCCAAGTCTGTAACAGTCTCGATCACGTCTCGCTCGTTGCTGACTGATGTGATCCGTGACCGGGGTCCCACTGCAACGCGCAGCTTGCAGCTGCTCTGCTGCCTCGTCTGGGTGACGGCCGTTGGCTTCGCCTCGATGACAGTTGAGCTTGTCGCTGCCGCGGGTCCACCCACGGCGTCAAACCAGCCGCCCGACTGGGACGCTGGTGTCAGGTCGGCCGTGGCCGGCACAGGCTCTGACGTCACCGCCGGCCGCAGAGGCGCGGCCAGGTGACGGATGGACGGGGCCGGGTCAGCTGGCGGCGGACGCGCCGCCGCTGCCGGGAGCTGAGGCTCGGTCAGGTCACCGCCGGACGGGTCCGCCGGGGCCGGCCGGGAAGGCGGCGGCCCCCGCACCACCGGCAGAGGCGCGTCCAGATTGGGCGGGGCTGCGGCGGCCCGTACAGCAGGCGGCGCCGGCGCCGTCTCAGTTCGAACAGGCGGTGACCGGTCGCAAGTTGAGACTGCGCTGGTTCCGTTGAATGCAGCTCTCGCAGCTCTCGTACAGAACTGAGGCAAGAGGCTGCCTGGCGGATCAGTCTCCGTTGCTTGCGTTGCACGATCGCGAGGCTGGACACCCTCTGCCTGAGCGCGCCCCTGATCAGGCCGCCGGGACACCGCCACAGTCAGCTGCTGAACGGCTGACATGTCCGTAATTTTGACGGGAGGCGAATGCGAAGATTCACGGACAAAAACGTTACCATTTTGTGTGTACACAGAACAAATTGCCTTTTCCCTCTTCAGTTGTACGAGACTTCGCAGCACTTGCCGACGTTTAGGGGTCAGGGACTCTGAGATGAAGAGCCCTGACCCTCGCAGACGAGTTTTCGATCGGAACAGTGAGTCTCGGTCAGATCCCATACCAGTTGACATGAATTCTACAAATATATTCTGACTCCGCAAGCGAAAAGCCGCTTTTACCTGCGTGAGGCTCAAATTGAACGCCATGTGCTCTGACAGCAAAGCTTGCAGGAGCTTAGCCGTCTCCTCCCCCTGAGAAGGTTCAGGAACAGCTGAGCCGGAGAACACGAGACAGGCTTGCCTGGCGTGCTGCTGCATGTTGTCATTTTCCAGCTCCAATTCTCCAACTCGTTGCTGTAGGTCCGACAACCGCTGGCGCAGTTCCTCGATGTCCTGCTGTGCCTGAGACTGCAGACTTTTCACAGCGCTGGTGGACGGCGGGGTTGGCTGCAGTGGTGAGGCTGCTTTCCGCTTTTTCGCCATACTGGTCGCAATATCACACACTGCCGGCGCCACACCCCTCTCACCGCCCGTCCTTCACCGCCCGCCGAGCGGAGCACCGCGCGCACGCGTCCGACCCCGGTCAAGGTCAGCTGACAACTGACGTCATCTGACTGACTGACGTCATCATCATCATCATCATCATCACGTTTATTAACAGAAATAGGAAGTAAATACAAATTAAGGGTGAATTGGCACAGAAGCGCTTACAAGCGCTTAAAGGAAATAGTTCACCTTCAACATTAGTTTTAAACTGAGATAGCTGTTTTGTAGCCCATGTTGGGAAACCCCTATCTGCAAGTTTCCTTGACTGAAAAAGACTCTCCAGCCGAAGATATTTGACTTTTTGGCGAAGGAATTCGGCGCATATATGATATACCGTACCGTCTGAAAGTGCCAGCACTGCCATGGAGCATGCGCAGATCAATAACGCACACCATAACATTAATAATTTACGACCTTCTGCCCTGAATTGGCGCGATGTAGGACCATTTTTGAAAATAAAAAAAGAAACTGTATTCAAAAATATAATAAAATCGTGTTCTGAAAAAAATTCCGAAGGTGAACTATTTCCTTTAAAGGAAATAGTTCACCTTCACCATGGGTTTTGAACTGAAATAGCAGTTTTGTAGCCCGTGTTGAGAAATCCTTATCTGGAACTTTTCTTGGCTGAAAAGACTCTCCGCCGAAGATATTATACTTTTTGGCGAAGGAATACGGCGCATATATGATGTACCGTACCGTCTGAAAGTGCCAGCACTGCCATGGAGCATACGCAGACCAATAACGCACACCATAAAATCAATAATTTACAACCTTCTGTCCTGAATTGGCGCGATGTCGGACCATTTTTAAAAAGAAAAAAAGAAACTGTATTAAAAAATATAATAAAATCGTGTTCTGAAGAGAGAAAAAAATCCGAAGGTGAACTATTTCCTTTAAGTCAAGGTACCAACTCAAAGTAAACATACATTTTATCGAGTACCTCCACCGCCGCCGCTACGTCAGGCCCGCAGGCATATGGCTAAGAGAAGCCCGCCCGTCACTTCACACCTCGCCGGGCTCGTCTCGCTCGTCCGCTAAAAATGTATCTGCTACTATCGCAGTCAAATCTTCTTGATTTTAAAATATAGGCCTGAAGATACTTAGCCGTGGTCGATCGAGGTCATTCACTTGACCTAGAAACAGAGGCGTCGCTACCTTCTAAAAAGTGTGTGGGGGGGGGGGGGGGTCCACTGCCAGGGGGGCGCCATACCCAGAGGAGGGGGCGCCCCGGCCTAGAGGGGCGCAAATCCCATGAACTTCCTGGATTTCACTTGCTTGCTTTTCCGGCCCCTCTTTCACATAAAAAGAGCAATTGAACTTACTACCAATCCTTCCATATCGGGAGGATGGGTTTTATGCCAGAAAAAAAATCAAAGCGTCGCGAAACAGCGTTATTGCTGATGGGAAGACATTTGTAATGCCCGGTCAACGGTGGTGAACCATGCATATAGATATCGACGAATCAAGACATCAATGTCGAATATAAATGTCGACATTACGCAGCGGGCAATTGAATTTTGTGTTGGTATTAATTCGGAAAAAAATACAGCCTTGACAACTTCAAACATACACCCACACCTAGCGGCACGCTCATGCAAGGACTGCGCATTGCACATCAACATGGGACATATTTCTGACTAATGAGCAGCTAGTTTAACGGATCATATCGACTACCACTCGATGCAGTTTGACATGCTGATTACGATGCTGAAGTCTGTGTTCGGCGCCACATTGAATACGTTGACCTCCAGAGGTCATCAAACTTTCTGAGGTCACAGGATGACCCCCTCAGAATCTGATCAAAATTGGTGTACACATGCAGTTTGACATGCTGATTACGAAGCTGGATTCTGTTCAACGCCACATTTAATACTTTTACTTCCGAAGTCATCAAAGTTTCTGAGGTCACACCGACTCACAGGGTGACCCCCTCAGAATGTACCCAAACTTGGTGTACATATGCAGTTTGACACGCTGAATACGATACTGAACCATTGCAGCCATATCGGAAATAGAATCTGCCGGATATCGGAAAGCCAGCTTTCCGATATGCGGCGCGGTTTTGGGGGGTTTTCTAAAAGGTGGTAATTTTTCTAGTTGTAATGTACCGGTAGCCTCGTTGTCGATCTTTCGTGTGGCGGTTTCGGTTTTAGCCCATCGTTACCGGAAGTTGGTCAAAATAATTTCAGAGTAAAAAGTTTTTGGTCAAAAAGTGAGTTTTCGTCTTCCCCCTAAAACCTAGGTTTTTTAACGTAGGGGGCTCAAATTTCGGTTACCTCCCTAACTTTTTATGCTGCCTTCTCCTGATTCTTCGGATTTAACCTACTTCGTGTTTCAAAATAACGGCGTAGCCCAAGAAATGATGAGAGGGTGTACGATTCTTCATACCACCAAAGAGTCTATGTAAATTCAATCTATATCGTTAAGGTGCATGTAAGTATTACTCCTTAACTACTCAACCGATTTTCAATCCGTTTAAAAAATCGGACCCTCCTTCCGATTCTACATCCGAATATTTATCGTTTTTGGGCAAAATATTATAGGGGGCGCCACAGTCGACTTTTACGCTTTTTGGACATTCTTGTAACTAACGTACCTTTTTTGTTCTTTCATTATGTTAAAAATCCGAGATAGCCAAAAGATGCAACTTTAAAAGACCCATCTTTTGGATATTACGAATTGTTGAGAGAGAAAAATTGTAAAATTTTGAAATTGTAAAAATCCCTAAAAAAGTGAAGTTTTTGATTTTTAAGTTTTCGGATACGCTGTTTTTGGGAATGTAATACAAAGTGAAAAGATAAAACGTAAGACGGTGCATTTTCTCCAACAGAGAAATTAAAAATTGGTTGAGAAGTTTTTGAGATAGGAGGGATCCCATTTTCAAAATGACGCGTTACCCAAATTTTTACAAGTCCATCAATCAAAGACAAAAAACGTTATGTTTGGATTTTTTTCGATAGAACACCTTAGAATCACCTATGTTTTTCAGTTTTGGCATTAACTAGAAATCAATGTTTGGGGCGGTATAACTTTTTTGGATTTTTTTTTTGGATTTCTAAAAATATGGTAGATAATGTTAAATTACACCATTTCAACCCCTTGATTTTTCTTGTAGAAATTTGTTTCAAAAAAGTTATAGGCTGAAAACTTTTTGGCGGGACAAAAACACGAAATTTGAAAATGAATGAGAGCAACGTGCCATAACTCATAAGAAGCAGAATTTGATGGCAGGTTTGATTCTGCATATAAAAAGAAGAAAAGTTAACAAACCAAAAAGTTATCAATTTAAAACTGATTTTTTCAAAAAAACAAAAATCTTTTGTTTTGGAATATTTAAAAAAAAAAAAATGAATCAGATGTCAAATTACATGGGAACACTAAATATGTTTTCAAATTTGCAATCGGATGGTAAATTTTTGACTTATTCAGCTCTAAATGGTCAAAAATGTATATGCGTCAAGCTTTTGATAAACATTATTTAAAAAAAAAAATATTTCCTGTACAACTCAGCAAGCTTAACAAAAATCTTTTTTCCATTTTCTTATAGCTTTTTTGTTTTTTGAGTAATCACGGTTGCCATTTTAAGAAATGTCACATGTCATTTCTTAAACATGTTTCAGTGTATATACTCATATTTTGTTTAATATTCGACTAATCTGAAGAAAGAAAAAAAATTAGAACCGGCATGAACGGGGCATCAATTTTCATGTAGGCAGACCTTCTAATCGGTCTTTTTACGAGCTCAGTTCATTTAGAGAGTTTAATTAAAATTTAAGTAGTTTTTCAGCAGTAACTTTACCAATATTAAGCATAAATGGTATTTTCAAAAATCCTAAAAATGCTACCTTTCATAGCAGTCATGCATATATAGAACACATTTTTCGATCAGCTATAGTTCTTCTTAAAAACGCAAAAAAACACAAATGTCAAATGATTTTTTATTTTTTTTACTTTAAGTTAAATGTTTTAAAAAAATCACATTATTTATAAGCCATGCATAAGGGCTGCTGGAAAACGAAAACGGTTTGGCTTTATACATTTTATTTTCTGAGTGACAAGTATTCTAACTTAACTTCAGATTGTACTTAAAGTTAAGCATAACAAAAACTAAGTACATCAGATATTGTAGGTACGTTTATTGTCTATCACAAATTGAAATCGGTGTGGCTGTGATAATTTTGTTTTTTAAGTTATATGCATTACCATATACGATTATACTAAAGATATGACTAGGGGGACGTCGCTTTTGTGAAACATAAAAGTAACATTTTTTTTAGTTTTCATAACTTTATATAGTACAACTTGGCAAGCTAAACAAGAATATGTTTTCCATTTTCTTTTAGCTTTGGTAGTTTTTTTAGTAATAATGGTTTACATTTAAAGGTGTTTAACCAGTCTTTGCTTAAACATGGCTGAGTGTTTATGCTCCTAACGTGCTTAATAATTCAGGAATTTTAAAACGAAAGTTACTTTTGGAACCGGCAGGAACAGGGCAACATTTTATATGTAATGAGATTCCTAAATCTACATTTTTCAAGCTCTGTTAATTAATTTAGTTTAATTAAAATTTAAGTAGTTTTTTTAGCAATTACTTAACAAATATTAAGTATAATTGTTATTTTGAAACCCCCAAACATGTGCCTTTAAATAGCGGTTACGAATAAATAAAACACAGGTTTTGATCATGTATGGTTGTTCTTAAAATTGCAAAAAACTTACATTTTAAAACCACTTTTTAAGTTTTCCACTTTAATTTGGGTATTTGTAAAATTATTGTTTAATTTATGAAACATCCCTTTGTTTAGTCTATCTGAAACTGTAAACGGTTTGGCTCTATAAATTTTATTTTTGAGTGAGAAGCGTTCAAACTCAAATTTTATTTTTCCTTTAAGTTAAGCAATTAAAATTTGTATTACCTCACAGATCGTAGGTACATTAATTGGCTATTCGAAACTGAAACCGATTTGGTTCTATTGATTTTATGTTTTAAGTTATAGGCATTTCTTTATACCAGTATATTTCCAACATGCCGTAGACCCTTTAAGCCTGACTACGGAAAATGTTCCGAGGCTTTCGGTCTTCTGAGGTTTCTTCGGATCGTAGGTACATCCCTTGGCTATCCAAGACTAAAAACAGTTAAGTTCTATTAATTTTGGTTTTTAAAGTAGGGGCATTCCTAACTACCAGCCATATAGCCACCATGCAATAGACCCATTAAGCCTGACTACCGAACAAAGTTCGGACTCTATCGGTATTTTGAGGTGTGTAATAGGCCTTTGAGGACAGTAGAGATAAGCCGCTATACTAATGACAAAATAAGGAAGAAAACTGTTAGAAATTAAATTCCGATTTTTGCCGCCAGGTGGCAGCACCTAATGTTTTCCTAAAACTTAGCAAACAAATATTTAAAATCAAAAATGGTAAATCCAAAAAACTGTTTTAGATAGACAATAAAACAGGCTATCGACTAGTGTTTTCAAATTTTCTTTCAAACTTTTATGTCACCTATAAAAATACAAATACTTAGAAAAAAAATCATCTTTTTAAGTTTTGTGTTTTAAAAAGGTATTTGGAAAATTATTGGTTTCTTTAGTTAAAAGTGCTGCACCCTATCTATCTAAAACTAGTACCAGTTTGGGAATCAACATTTTAGTTTTTACCTGACAAGCGTTCTTACGCAAATTTTAATTGTACTTAAAGTGAAGTAATTTAAAAATTAAGTACATCAAATATTTTAGGTACTTTCATTGGCTATCTAAGACTGAATCTTGTTTGGTACTATTTATTTTGGTTTTTAAGTTATAGGAATTATCATCTACCAGTATATAGCGACCATGCAATAGACCCATTAAGCCTGACTACCGAACAAAGTTCGGACTCTATCGGTATTTTGAGGTGTGGTATAGGCCTTTAAGGACGTTAAAGATATGCCGCTTTACTAATGACAATATAAGGAAGAAAACTGTTTAAAATTATATTCAGATTTTTGCCGCCAGGTGACAGCACGTAATGTTTTCATAAAACTTAGCAAACAAATACTTAAAATCAAAATTGGTAAAATAAAAAAACTGTTTTGGATAGATAATGAAACAGGCTATCAACTAGTGTTTTCAAATTTGCTCTCATTTTTTTTGTCACCTACAAAAATAAAAATACTAAAAAAAAATCATATTTTTTTAAGTTTTGTGCTTAAAAATAGGTATTTTGAATATTATTGGTTTAATTATTTAAAAGTGCTGCACCCTATCTATCTAAAACTAGTAACAGTTTGACTATCACAATTTTAATTTTCACCTGACAAGCGTTCTTACGCAAATTTTAATTGTACTTAAAGTTAAGCAATTTAAAAATTAAATACATCAAATATTTTAGGTACATTCATTGGCTATTTAAGACTGAAATTTGTTTGGTTCTATTATTTTTGTTTTTTAAGTTAGAGGAATTCTCATCTACCAGTATATAGCCACCATGCAATAGACCCATTAAAGGGAACAGTTCACCTTCAACATGGGTTTTGAACTGAAATAGCAGTTTTGTAGCCCGTGTTGAGAAATCCTTATCTGGAACTTTTATTGGCTGAAAAGACTCTCCAGCCGAAGATATTTGACTTTTGGCGAAGGAATACGGCGCATATATGATGTACCGTACCGTCCGAAAGTGCCAGCACTGCCATGGAGCATGCGCAGACCAATAATGCACACCATAACATTAATAATTTACGACCTTCTGTCCTGAATTGGCGCGATGTTGGACCATTTTTGAAAATAAAAAAAGAAACTGTATTAAAAAATATAATACAATCGTGTTCTGAAAAATTTCCCGAAGGTGAACTATTTCCTTTAAGCCTGACTACCGAACAAAGTTCGGACTCTATCGGTATTTTGAGGTGTGTAATAGGCCTTTAAGGACAGTAAAGATATGCCGCTTTACTAAAGACAATATAAGGAAGAAAACTGTTTAAAATTAAATTCAGATTTTTGCCGCCAGGTGGCAGCACCCAATGTTTTCCTAAAACTTAACAAACAAATACTTAAAATCAAATTTGGTAAAATCAATTTTTTTTTGGATAGATAATGAAACAGGCTATCAACTAGTGTTTTCAAATTTGCTCTCATTTTTTTGTCACCTAGAAAAATAAAAATACTAAAAAAAAATCATATTTTTTTAAGTTTTGTGGTTAAAAATAGGTATTTGGAAAATTATTGGTTTAATTATTTAAAAGTGCTGCACCCTATCTATCTAAAACTAGTAACAGTTTGGCTATAAAAAAAAAATCACCTGACAAGCGTTCTTACGCAAATTTTAATTGTACTTAAAGTTAAGCAATTTACAAATTAAAAACATCAAATATTTTAGGTACATTCATTGGCTATCTAAGACTGAAATTTTTTGGTTCTATTTATTTTGTTTTTAAGTTGGAGGAATTCTCATCTACCAGTATATAGCAACCATGCAATTGACCCATTAAGCCTGACTACCGAACAAAGTTCGGACTCTATCGGTATTTTCAGGTGTTTAATAGGCTTTTAAGGACAGTAAAATTATGCCGTTATAGTAATGACAGTATAAGAAAGAAAACTGGTCAAACACAAATTCATATTTTTGCCGCCAGGTGGCAGCACTCAATGTTTTCTTAAAACTAATAAAACAAATACTTAAAACCAAAATTGGTAAAATCAGAAAACAGTTTATGATAGGCAATAAAACAGGCTATCCATTAGTGTTTTCAAATTTTCGCTCAGAAAATGTTTTAACCTATAAAAATATAAATACTGAGAGAAAAAATCACCTTTTTAGTTTTGTGCTTAAAAATAAGTCTTTGGGAAATTATTGGTTTCTTCATTTAAAAGTGTTGCATCTTATCTATCGAAAAATAGAACCGGTTTGGCTCTATATATTTTTGTTTCCATCTGACTATTGTTCTTACGCAAATATTAATTGTACTTAAAAATAAGTAATTTAAAAATCAAGTACATCAAATATTTTAGGTACCTTCATTGGCTATTTTAAACTGAAACCGGTTTGGTTCTATTAAATTTAGTTTTGAAGTTAGACGCATTCCCATCTACAAGTACATAGCCAACTTTGCAATAGACCCTTTAAGCCTGACTACGGAACAAATGTTGGACTCTACCGGTGTTTTGAAGTGTTTCATAGGCCTTTAAGGACAGTACGTATAAACCACTCCACTAATTAGAGTATAAGGAAGAAAACTGAAGAAAAAAAATCAGATTTTTGTCGCATCTAATAATTTATCATTTATATTAGTTTAGCGAAAACCCACTTAAATGACAAACAAAAATTTTCACCAGAATCACATTGGCTTTTTCCAACCAACCCAAATGTCAAAACTTAAAAAATCAAAAACTTCGAAAATGTTGCACAAAAAATAAAGATTTTTTTTGTTTAAAAAAACTTGCCATACTTTTTTTTAAAGCAACATGTGATAAGAAATATGAATGGAAGAAAATAAAAAATAAAATCTGAAGAATTTTTTTTGGGGGGTTTCATTTTTATTTTTTTAGAAAAAAAAATTCCTTGTGAGATGCAGAAGTTGTCACCTAAATATATTTTTTTGTAATTTGAATTTAGTAACTTTAGGAGTTATGGCTGACCATTCCGATATGGGGAAAATGGTATACATTTTTGCCATCGGCCGAGCGGCACTCGTAACTCGCCGACCCAGTTACGAAAGTGGTTCCGGCTTGTTATAACTCAAAAGAAGCAGAATTTAATTGCAAATTCGATTCTCCAATGAAAAACAATAAAAAATTAACAAACAAAAAAGTTATTAATCAAAAACTAGTTTTTTCCAAAAAAAAATTGTTTTGTATTTTGGAAAAACTGGAATACGAATATATTAAATACATTCATTGGCTATCTAAGACTGAAGTCTGTTTGGTTGCATTTATTTTGTTTTTAAGTTACAGGAATTCTCATCTACCAGTATATAGCCACCATGCCATAGACCTATTAAGCCTGACTACCCAACAAAGTTCGGACTCTATCGGTATTTGCAGGTGTTTAATAAGCTTTTAAGGACAGTAAAGTTATGCCGTTATACTTATGACAGTATAAGGAAGAAAACTGATCAAAAACAAATTCAGATTTTTGCCGCCAGGTGGCAGCATTCAATGTTTTCTTAAAACTATTAAAACAAATACTTAAAGGGGAAATACTTTTTGTAAAAATGCAAGAGTATGCCCACCGTATAGCACATCTAAAAGCAATCCCTATCGTATTTTTCTATCATTTTCCAAAAATTATTACTGCGATGTCTCGGCATACATGAAGGAGTATAAGGAAGAAAATTTATTTTTGACAAATCCGATTTTGCAGTTTAGTGAAAGAACTGTCTTCAAACTTCACTAATAGTGGAAAAAGCTTGAAATAAAAATTAAAAAATTCATAATTTTAATATTAAGTTTTTTTTTGCTTTAAGGGGAAATAATTTTTGAAAAAATCAAGAATATTCCCACCGTATAGCGCATCAAAAAGCAATCCCTATCGTATTTTTCTATCATTTTCAACAAATGTATTACTGCGATGTCTCGGCATACATGAAGGAGTATAAGGATGAAAAATGTTTTTTTGAAAAATACGAATTTGCAATTTTGTGAAAGCACTTACTTCAAATTTCACTAATAGTGGGAAAAACTTGAAATAAAAATTTAAAAAGTCATATTTGTGATATTAAGTTTTTGTTTCCTTTAAGGTGAAATATTTTGTATTAAAAAAAACAGTATTTCCACCGAATAGCACATCAAAAAGCAATCGCTAGCATGGTTTTCTATAATTAAACAAATGTATTACTGCGATTTCTTCGCATGCATACAAGAATATATGGAATACAATTTGTATTTAACTAATTTTTTTTCACTTAGGTGGAAGCAAATACATTTTCTTTTAATTATAAAACAAAAATCGAGAGAAAAAAAATCAAAAGAATAAAAAGGTTGTGTAAATATTCTGTTTAAAAAAATAAGTGCAACCATCATATAGGCAATAGCAAGAAACCGCGTATTATATTTGTCTGTAATTTTGCAAAAATCATTTGTGTGAGAAATAGGAATATATAACAAGTTAAAATTGATTTTTTTTCAGCAAAAAAAGGTTTTTGATAGCTCAAATTACGCACAGTTGATAGACGTTTGGTTTTATACTGTTTGTTTTTAAATACTTTTTTAGTCGGTTTTGAATTTCTGTGTATTCAACAATAAACAAGATAAATACAATAAAACGGTAATGCTAGGATTGCATCAGCCTTTTCTATATAATTCAGGAAAGAAAAAATAGAAAATTTTCATATTGTGTTTTTCTTCTTGTTTTAGTTTTTTTAAGGAAGGAAGATCAGTTTTTTTTAAAAAAAATATGAATATCCACGTCGTTTAAAGCATGACAAGACACCCCGAAATATATGTATTTTTATTTTTTCAAAAATATTTCTTTGAGTTAATGACATATTTTGGAAGATTTAAAAGCAATATTTGTTTTGGCAAAACTGTTTCTTTTATAGCACAGATTACGCAGAAACGGATTTAAATTTGATCCTGGCAATTGTTTTTCAAATTGCTCAAAAAAGATTTTTGGATGACGTCACACCTTGGCCCGGAACTCAGAAAGGTCATTTTGGGCCATTCTACACATTGTGTAACTTGGCGAAAATGCATTTTAAATACATAAAAAAGGTATTTCTAGAATCACCTTGGCCTCCGCTAAACAACCCAAATGTAAAAATTGTAAAAATAAAAAAACTTTGAAAATTGTGCCCAACAAATGAAGATTTTTTTGGTTAAAAAAATAATTGTCATATCTTTTTGAAAGCAGAATTTGATAAGGAATATGAATAAAACAAAAACAAATCAAAATTTAAAGTCAAAATTGTAAAAATATTTTTGAGGGGCTCAAATTGATTTGTTGAAAAAAAAGTGTCTAATGTGTAGAATAACAAAGTCTCAACCTAAATATATTTTTTCCCCATAATTTACAACCAGTTACTTTAAGAGTTATTGCCGATAATTCCGATATGGCTCAAATGGTTAACACCAAAGCGCCACTAACGCCATCTAGCGAGAAAAAACTAAATTTTACGATGCTTAAGTTAACTTAGATTCTAAACTATACTTGATACATACATTTTAGGGGTATCATTCGACTCAAGGGCGTCTCTTCTTTGGACACATCTTTTTATTTTTGCAAAAGAAGTATTTTCCACTTTTTTGGAATTTTTTGGGGAAATACCAAAAAAAATTGAAAAACAAATAGATTCATCGTGTAGCGCATGAATTTACACACCGAAATATCGTTTTGTTCAGTTTCTCCAAAAATCCTTCTGCCAGTTATTGGCATACATCGTGTGAATGACGTCAAATATTTGATGACGTCTTAATAGCCAAAATGAACGACATGTCAAAAAATCAAATATATTTCTGATCCGTAAGACGTCAGCTATCGATTGGTACTATCGTTATACCGATATCGATAAAGGGGCCAACAAGGGGGCCCCTTTCCGATATGGCTAAAATGGTATTCCGATATGGTCAAACGCCTTAGCCTTTCCGATATGGCGCGTTCCAAACAATGGAGGCTAAAAAAATCGTATTTTTCGCCAAAAGGGAACTGTCGTATCTTGGCTCAAAAAAATCGTCTCGGTACCGGTCCGGTGCCAAAAGGTACCTTGATCCTTCCTTTATATGGCGGTATTTTTTTCGTTGCCCTAACATGTACGTGGAAAAGTATGCAGCCCGCGGCGCAAGGGACCAAATCAGCCATATCGGAAAGCGGGAAAATTTGCTTTCCGATATGGCTATAATGGTTAACCTAACTGAAGTCTGTTTGGCACCACATTTAATACTTTGGCCAGCTTCACATTCGAATGGACATTCGGACTCCCTCGGAATTCGCTCTAATTTCGTGCACTTATGCAGTGTGCCGAGCCACTTCCAATGGCTCCGCTCGGAGCCATATTTAATACTTTGATCTCCAGAGGTCATCCAAATTTCTGAGGTCACAGGGTGACCCCCTAATAATCTCATCAAAATTAGTGTACTCATGTAGTCTGACATGCTTATTGCGATGCTGAAGTCTGTTCGGCACCACATTTAATACTTTGACCTTCAGAGGCCATCCACGTTTCTGGGGTCACAGAGCGACCCCTCAGAATATCATCAAAATTGGTGTACAAATGCAGTTTGACACGCTGATTAGGATTCTGAAGTCTGTTCGGCGCCACATTTAATACTTTGGCCAGCTTCACATTCAAATAGACACTCGGACTCCCTCGGAATTCGCTCTAATTTCGCACACTTATGCAGTGTGACGAGCCACTTACAATGGTGAATTCCGGTGAACGCCAATTTAAATACTTTGGTCTCTAGAGGTCATCAAAGTTGACAAGTTCACCAGAGGTCACAGGGTGACCCCCTCATAATTTGATCAGAATTGGTGCACCCATGTAGTTTGACATACTGATTACGAGGCCGAAGTCTGTTCGGCGCCACATTTAATACTTTGACCTTCAGAGGTCATCCAAGCTTCTGAGGTCACAGGGTGACCCCTTTCGAATCTCATCAAAATTGGTGTACACATGCAGTTTGAGATGCTGATTACGATGCTTAAGTCTGTTTGTCGCCACATTTAATACTTTGACCTGTAGAGGTCATCCGCCAATGAGGGCCCAAGCTCATGTGCGCCCTCTTCCAAAATATGGCGACCCCCTTCATAACAGGTGCGATGGCGGCAAGATGCCTTCCGAGGGCGGCATAAAGCGCTCTGAGGGCGGCAAGATGCCTTCCTAGGGCGGCAAGATGTCTTCCGAGGATGTCATGGTGCCTTCTAAAGGCGGCATAATACGTTCTGAGGGCGGCAGAATGCCTTCCGAAGGCGGTAAGACGTCTTCTGAGGGCGGCATAATGCGCTCTGATGGCGGCAAAATGCCCTCCGAGGGCGGCATGATGCCTACCAAGGCCGGCATAATGCGCTAAGAGGGCGGCACAATGCGCTCGGAGAGCGGCAATAAAATGTTCCGAGGGCGGCATGGTATCTTTCAAGGGCGGCATAATTCACTGTGATGGCAGCAGAATGCCTTCCGAGGACGGCAAGACGTCTTCTGAGGGCGACATAATGCGCTCTGAGGGCGGAAAGATGTCTTTCGAAGGCAGCATGATGCTTCCAAGGACGGCATAATACGCTCTGAGGGCGGCAAAATGCTTTCCGAGGGCGGCAAAATGTCTTCCGAGGGCGGCATGATGCCTTCCGAGGGCGGCATGATGCCTTCCGAGGGCGGCATGATGCCTTCCGAGGGCGGCAAGATGTCTTCCGAGGCTTTCCGAGCCCCGAGGGCGGCAAGACGTCTTCTGAGGGCGGCATAATGCGCTCTGGGGGCGGCAAGATGCCTTCCAACTTCCAAGGACGCATAATGCGTTGTGACTGTGCAGTCGGCGTCCCTGCATGCCTCGCGGGGGGGGGGGGGGTCGCCCCTGCAAGTGCAGGTGTCGCCCTTCAAATCGTGCACCCTTTTGTATCGGAAATGAGGTCCTTTTTGGACTGGAGAAAACGATCCCAACAGATGTGTCCCCACTCCCGAAATGTGCTTTCTGGTTGTGCGCCTGGGCCGATCCCTTTGATTATTCACCACTGTACCTGTCATGATGCACCGAAGCGATCGGTACCATTCTTATGTCTGTGCGATTTACCGTTTGCAAGTTATTGGCTGATGTTTCCTTTTCTTCCTTGATAAGCCTTCCTTTAACCCTCGCCCTACGGGAGCTTCTTTCACCTTCGCCCTGCGGGGGGGGGGGGGGCCTGACGGTCCCCCTGTTAACTTCTAAACCAAGCAACTTAGAGCAATGCGGTAGGAACCAGCATGTTGCCTGTCATGAGATAAATCTAACAGTATGCGATTTTTAGGTTTCAGGTCAACGGGTGACATTCCAGGTCAAGTGAATGACCTCGGATTTACCACGTGCAAAACAGCGATTTTGCTCTTCAGAAAACCTTAAAATTAGAAATTGATAAATGTAAATAAAAAGGCATGTTCCTAGACCAGTTTTGGCTTAGAAATACAGAAAAGTTAATTATTTGTTCGTATCTTGTCAAAAAAAGTCGAAAAAATGTATTAAAAAGACGTTATCAGTTGCTTACACTTAGGGAGCCATCACTCAGTCATAAATGAAGATATTTCTTTGAAATTTGGTATGGGTATTTTCCATGCTCAGTTCTCTCACATATATTCCGGCCTTTCTAACATCTTTGAAAATTTTGATTTTGTGGAGATTAAAAAATATAAGTTTTGTGAATTTTAGGGGTCAAAAACCCAAAATTGTGCAAATCCGAGATTGTCATTTTAAAGAGAATGCCATTTGTATCTTGGTGAATTGCGTTTGCAATTTCCTTTAAAACTCGGTTTTCTACCATTTTTCTCAAATTTATCTTTTTTTCCACCAACATGACGTCATCAAAACATGATTATTTCCCAAACTTCTCAACTAATTTAAATTAAATTTTTACGGCTTACGTATAATTGTTGTAAACTCAGCTACCGAAAATTTCAGCAAGATGAGCCGCATGTATAAAAAGTATTTTAAAAAAACTTCAGGGGGGGGGGGCTGTCAGCCCCCCCCCCCCCCCCCCCCGAAGGGCGAGGGTTAATTATTTTCTTCATTGTTATTTTGTTTTACTACCCTTACCTTCAGTGCTGTCAATATGTGGAGTGAAATGCATCGAGTGGTAGTCGATATGATCCGTTAACCCGGCATTGACTGGGGTCTCAGCCGAACGCCATTGACTGGGGGGGGGGGGGGGGGCCGTTAAACACCACCTGATTATCTTCAGAACCAATGATCGCAGCGAGACGCGCAAGGCGGCATTCGGAGGCGCTCAATGCGAAAAATATAAATCGTGCTATAAAATTTCAAAGTGAGGTCAAATGTCAGGTCACGGTCAGGTGAAAGGTCAAAATCGCCGTATTTGAGTTTATGGGCCATATTTTCCATCTAAAGCCTTCGATTACGACCATGATCACCCAAAGTGCTGCCAGAGGTGTGATACACATCCCGCATGAGCTAAAGTGAGATTGTTGGTCAAGGTCAAGGTCAAGATCATGTCACAAAAGGTAACCATGCTCAAAATATCTACGAAAGTCACAGGGAGTATTTTAAGAATTTTGACTGGGGTGGCAACTCGGCGATCAGGGCGCCATCGCTCAAGGGGGGCGTCATCGCCAAAAACGCCAAGGGGGGCCCACTAGCGGATCCAGCCTCTCTCCGTGAGGGATCTTTTTGTGGCAAAAAGGTATCCCCATTTTTCCCCGCGGATTTGGACGGTCACCTTATGTTGTATTCGAGCTTAGGAAATTCACTTGAAAAAATATGATTTTGTGGATTTTTGTTCCGTTTTTTGGGGGGGGGGGGTCAAAAACATAAAATTTCTAAATCCGAGATAGCCATTTTGAAGGAAATGTCCTTTCCTTTCTTTTTACGTTTTATTTTTGTATTTGCAATTTGCTTCAAAACTCTATTTTCTACGATTGTTCAAACATTGCTCGTTTTTCCACCCAAAATCCCATGACATGACGTCATTAAAACGTCATTATCTCCCAAAATGATGCATCAATTGTATTGGATTTTGGTGTGAGACGCATAATTGATGCAGCTGATGCAGCTGTGGCGCCGTCACTAATTGATGCAGGTACTGATATCTATTAACGTAATTATTACGTTCTATCATAGTTCTAAAGTTATTGAGAAAATCCGGGAGGGGGGTATATTCTGCCCCCCCCCCCCCCAAGCGGGGCGCGGGTTAACCTTCGCCCGGGTAGGGCAAAATCACTACGTGTTCGGTTAGGGGGTGGTACGACCCCCCCCCCCCCCCCCCTTTAGCGTTTCGCCCCTAATTGAGCTAGAACTTCGATTAAAAGACGAGCGTGTTGCTTGTGACGAGAGGAAGCCGATGATATCAGATTTGAAGGTGTTAGGTCATTAGGTGATCTCTGAGGTCATGTCAATGACCAAAAGGTTATCCAAATTGTAAATGCATATACATTGAATTTTATCGAGCTAGAATCGTGAATGAGCATATCATAATGCTTAATGGGTGCCAAATTCGTAATCAGCGTCACAAAATGTCCTAAAAACTGTCAAATTCCAAAAAGGTCATGTCAGGTCATCTGAGGTCAGTGACCTCGGTTGACCTGTGGAAGCGCATGACCCCCAGCGGAACATATAATTATGTAAAATGGATCCCAAATTTGAAATCAGCGTCACAAGATGTCCTAGAAACCGCCAGAAGCCCAAAAAAGTAATCCGAGGTCATCGGAGGTCAATGACCTCAGTTGACCTCTGAGAAGGTCAATCGAGGTCACAATCTCAGTGGAAACCACAACTGTCACCTGGAAACACCTGTGCATATGCTCCTGAACAACAAACACTCGGAAACTGCACAAGTTACAAGCATCGATACTGCGGGACGCCAGTTGCGTCTGACATCATCACCATCATCATCATCACCAAGTTATTAAACATAAATTAAACAAAATATGAAAGTAAATCAGAAAGGTGCAAAAGCAAAAAAGCTTAAATCAAGACATGACCTTGAGAAACAGGTCATAGGTCACGGGTCATGTGGGTTAGAAAATTCAAAACTTGCAGAGCATGTCGATTTTTTTAATCTCAAAAGTAGGGTACTGAAAGTTTCATTGCAATCGGTTGGAAATTACGCGAGTTATTCCAGAAAAAAAACGAGTGGGTGGCATCCAACCCCCAACCCCCCCCCCCCCCCCCCCCCCTCGCCCCCTACCCGGGCGAAGGTTAAGTGTCGCAGGGGATGCTTGCATTGCATCAGGTGCGCTGTTTTGTCTATCATTGAAATAAAGGAATACCTACATACAAACTTCAAAATAAATCACACGAGAAAAACAAACTTCCGTTTTCATCATGACGTTTTTCTCCTAAGATCATTGTTTTTCCACGTTCAGTGCAGGAAACGCGCGGGGGGGGGGGGCAACTTGTATCATGTCTAAAGTAAGTATGGATAGGTAATTCAGCCCACTTTCTATTGTTATCTGCGACCACACGCAGCCGCTGCCGTTTCCCGTACTACAAAAAGGACAGCTAGTATTCCGCCCGCCCCGTGGTAGGCCGCAACGCTGAGACGGCCGCCCCGTCGCATGGTTTCTCGCCTTCCGGTGATTGTGGGATGAACCAAATTAAGCTCTCACAAGCACTTATTACATGTTAGTTCCACCGATGGACGTCATGTCTGGTAATTGGTGCCCATATATGTAGGAACGTCCACATGGTAGGCCGTTTCCCGTACTACAAAACGACAGCTAGTACTGCGGCGCTCTGAGGTCGCTAAATCGCGTATGAATCGCCAAATCGCGTAAATCGCGTATACATGCTTTTATTGAATGCCCCTCCCAGATTCCTATGGGGGATTTTCCCCCTCCCCCGTATCTCCGCCAGTACCAGCAATTACCGCCGAGGAGCAGGGGGCGGGCGCCACGAATTTTTGTCAGGGGGGACAAGTCGAAATTTAGGGGGCCTCCATTTGAGAGGGGCCTCCATTTGAAAAGGGGCCTTTGACCTCCATAGGGCTCCTCTCACCTTCCCTCTGGCTTCCAGAGGGCCGCTTATGGACTTCAGGGGCACCTCTGATCTCCATAAGACCCCCTCAGGCCTACAGCGGACCAGGGGCGTAGACAGGATTTCTCCCAAGGGGGGGGGGGATGGGACCAGAGGGACCCTGGTAGCCAAGGGGGCCCACATAATTAACATAGTACATACAGTATGTTGTATGTTGTGAAAAATAACTTTCGACAACGAAACAAAATTTGGGGGGAGTCAATATTCAAAATTGTGAAAATCCGCGATAGTCATTACAATATAATGTTATTTCCTTTCTTTGGGTTTTTTTAATTTGCAATTCGCTTCAAAACTAGATTGTCTACGATTTTTTCAAACATTATTGTTTTTTCCACCAAAAATGGCATGACAGGACGCTATTAAAACGTCATTGTCTCCCAAAGTACTTTCACACACGATTTTCATTGAAATTTTGTGATAAGACAAATAATGGATACAGCATAAGGTACTGAAAGGTTGACGTCGACATCTATCATTGTTTTCAAGTTATTGAGAAAATCAGGGAAGGGGGGGGGGGCAGATTTACAGAAAGCTTTGGATACCGTTTGCTTATAAATTGTCTTGAAAAAATACACCACATTGTGATACGAGGGGTTTCTACAACACGATAGTCATATCTTAACACGCGCCCTGGAGGGCCTCTGATAATTAAACGCCCTGGGGGGAGGGGCGGATTCCACCCCCCCCCCCCCCACCCTAAGATTTATAAAACCACGCAACGTAGCGACAAGCGGAAAACGGCGTTAGATAGCTCGAGACAAGCTCTATGGAAGGTATATTTGTCGTGTTTAGGTCAGCTCAATATTCAGGTCGCCAGAGGTCATCAAAGGTCAGATTTTCCAGTTTTAGGACTTCGCTCGAGACACCC
>JAXIVJ010015140.1:0-32482 GCA_036785665.1 Chirona hameri
ATTTAAGTTGCTAAATTATGCCAAAAAAATGTCCCTTCATGCCTCCCGTCCCTTGGGCACCACCATGAAGGGGCACCAACGTGCCTTTATGCCAGAGGCAACAACGTATCGGACTCGAGGGGCCCTGAGGGGCCCCTTGGGCTGATATATATATATATATATATATATATATATATATATATATATATATATATATATATATATATATATATATATATATATATATATATATATATATATATATATATATAATATATATATATATATATATATATATATATATATATATATATATATATATATATATATATATATATATATATATATATATATATATATATATATATATATATATATATATATATATATATATATATATATATATATATATATATATATATATATATATATATATATATATATATATATATATATATATATATATATATATATATATATATATATATATATATATATATATATATATATATATATATATATATATATATATATATATATATATAGATTATAGAACCTTTCAATTTGCTAGGGTCTAGTTATGCAGACAAAAACAAATTAAAGCAAAAAATTCCGCGCCGCTACGCGGCACAAATCAATCAGTTTTCTTTTCCAGTACAAAAGGGTCTAATATAAACTGTACACACTGGTGGCCGCAGGAGGGGGATATGGGGCCATGGCCTTAAATGGGGGGGGGGGGGGGGGGGGTAACATGTATTTTTACACCATCTTTTGCTCCAGACATATTTCCTCCTTTTGACCCTGCATGCTGGTTCCAATAGCAAAAATTAGTTATCCAGCCCGCTCAAAACCTCAAATTTTGGAGCCGCTTCCGCGACGCAATAATATTTCATCGCATGCATAAGATTTACTGCTCGTAAAAACAGCTTCTAACCCGGTCACGAACCTCGACTTCCCTCTTGGTCAATTCTTCATCAGCTGTCTGGGGCCGCTCTTGACTGTTCAAATAATATATTTTAGCACCATCCGCGGCACTTTAAATGATAGAAGCGGTACGACTGATATTGCAAATACCTATAGCCAACGTTGTCCATAAAACAAAATGAAATATAATATATAGAATAATAGGGTGCCCCACCCTCGAAATATAGTGGACCAAATCCGTTGAGTTTTCATATTTGGGTATAGGTACGGACACCACTGCAATTGATGAACCCTTGAAGATTTTCTGGATCCGCCCCTGCACCTGATGCAATTCAAGCAGCCCCGGTGACACGCGCCCGCTGGGGGGGGGGGGGGGGGGGAGGAGAGCAGAATCTGCCACCTCCCGGATTTTCTCAATAACTTTAAAACTGTGATAGATATCAACGCAACACTTCAGAACCTTATACGGCATCAATTCCACGTCTTCTCGCCAAATTTCAATGAAATTAATGCAGCATTTTGGGATATAATGTTTTAATGAGTCATGTCATGCAATTTTTGGTGGAACAACAATAAATGTTTGAAAAATCGTAAACAAATCGAGTTTCAAAGCAAATTGGAAGTACAAAACGTCAAAAGAAAGGAAATGGCATTCTCTTCCAAATGGCTATCTCGGATTTGTGATTTTTGTGGGTTTTTGACCCCCCCCCCCCAAAAAAAAAAATCGGAAAAATGTCTACAATTTTTTTTGTTGTGAATTCGAGAAGTGATTTTCTTAAAGGAAATAGTTCACCTTCAGAAACATTTTCAGAACACGATTTTATTAGATTTTTTAATACAGTTTCTTTTTTTCTTTTCAAAAATGGTCCTACATCGCGCCAATTCAGGACAGAAGGTCGTAAATTATTAAAAGAAATAGTTCACCTTGTAATTTTTTACCCAACACGATTTGATCATATTTTGTAATACAATTTCTTTTTATATTGTCAAAAATGGCCTTATATCGCGCCGATTCAGGACAGAAGGCCGTACATTTGTATTGTTTATCAAAACTATATGCATACTCTCTGAGTCAGAGTCCTGACGTCACGCGAATGTAAGCAATGGTTCAGCCAATCAGATTCGAAAGTAGTCGCGTAAAGAGAGACTCGCATTGGAGATGTGCCAACCGGCGGCCGGCGATCGCTTGCTAGCACCAGCTGCGAACTGATTGGCTGATGGTATAGCCTCTGCCCGGGCTAAAACCAGTACAAACATTCTTTCGCCAGCACCGCATTCCTTCGCCAAAAACTCAAATATATTCGGCTGGAGAGTCTTTTCAGTCAAGAAAACTTGCAGATAGGGGTTTCCCAACACTGGCTACAAAACTGCTATCTCAGTTTAAAACTAATGCTGAAGGTGAACTATTCCTTTAATGTTATGGTGTGCGTTATTGGTCTGCGCATGCTCAGACCAGTGCTGGCACTCTCAGACGGTACGGTATATCATGCGCCGCATTTCTTCGCCAAAAAGTCAAATATCTTCGGCTGGAGAGTCTTTTCAGCCAAGAAAAGTTGCAGATAAGGATTTCTCAACACGGGCTACAAAACTGCTATTTCAGTTCAAAATCCCATTGTTGAAGGTGAACTATTTCCTTTAAGCTCGAATACCAAAATAAGAACACCGGCCCCAAATTCGCAGAGGGAAAAAATGGGGGTACCTTTTTGCCACAAAAAGATGCCCCAAAAATGGGGTACCTTTTTGCCCCCCCCCCCCCCAGTGGTTTTCCCTTAAAATAGGCCCTGTAATGGGGAGGTGACGAAATTGACCAGTGGCGGCTCACGGTCTTCAAAGTACCTGAGGCCCAAGTCCAGAAGTTACAACGGAGGAACAGCTGCGACTTGCGAGTTTAGTTAACAAACTTAAAACAAATCGCAGGCGTAGGAATGGGGCGGAGCCATGCCCCCACTATTTGACCAGAATTATTGATAACATCTTTATTTTTGTGTAATAGGGAAAATTTGGGTCAGTAAAAGGTAGATCAAGACGAGCTCAAATGCATATGCAAATACATTTTGCATAGGGGTTGGGGTTCACTCAAGACGAGATCGAAGTTTCACCCCCACATTTTTCAGGACGTTTCTAAGATTCTGAAACAAATAGGAAATAAGTCGTTCAAGTTACTTAGTTTTCTCTCAAATCATGTCAGAACGTAAGCCAATTTACGGCCGATTTCAGGCGTTTGAGAGTGCCCCAATTTGGTCCGCATGTAATCCGACGGTGCCCAAATCTATTTAGTTCGGAAATTATATCGAAAACTGCTTTCAATCATAGCTCTACTATATACAGATTACAGTCAACAGTTATCTATGCAAAGAAAACCGGCAGCTTTTAACAAGTCTCACCTGGCGCCATCTAGTGCCTGGCTGACACCTCGCGGCAGCATTCGAATCTGAGTCATTCGAGCAGATCGCATTATGCATGCGCGCGCCAGCCTCTAGAGCCGGACTGGCCGCAGCCTCAGCGCCCCCCCCACCCCGAAAAAAAAACTGACCATGCAGCCGCGCGAGTGAGCTGCGACATTTGCTGGAGCATCACATACCCGTAACGAATTATAACGCCAAAATTAAGTTATATCTCACGTAATGTTGAAGAATGTCCTGTATCCTTATGGTGATGAATATTCGCTTGTCTAAAGAACACCGCAGTTCGATAGAAACATCGTCATACGGTTGCAGGCGATTCAAAAGTTGCCGCTTTAAGCGGCCGCCAACGGTCTACCCGCCGCCGACGCTAGCAGACTGCGGTACGATAATACAATATAATATGGATAATAGATGTTAGTTTTCAAACAAAAAAATGTAGCCAAATCGATAGATCAACATGTTTTCTTGTTCATGAGTTTGATTTCCGTCGCTACGACTCCTAGGAGCCGAATAATCGCTTTGAGGCCCAAAACATCCCGTTCCTCAGATGGTTTCCATTGGCACGGCACGGCATCGTCGGTTGAGCGGCGTTCGCCCGCTGGTGCCTCAGTAGCAGGGCTGAGCGGGCGGAGGCGGTGAGGCGGCAGGCCGGCCGGGCCTCAGTCGGCTCGTAGTGGTTTGCTGTAGTATGGTAAACGTACTGGCGGGTGGATGGAAGAGCCGAGAGAATTTCGGCGATATGCCATAATAAAATGCACTGCTATGTGCAGAATGAGAATCACTCACATATTTTTTTCAACCAACCAATGAATATTTCAAAGCTCACTCTTCCTAAATAATAGGCGAGGTTCGGCCTCAGTTGCCTCATATGACGAGCCACCACTGAAATTGACCCACCCTTGGGTCACTGATATAAAACAAAACTGAGATATACGAATTGCGAAGATAAACGAAGGTACTTTTGACCTTACGAAATCCTGTAAGTTTGAAACCGATCGGCCAAAAACTGTGGCTGTGGTACAACCGCAAACTTTTTTGGAGGTGGGTCTCGTGACCTGACCCGAGATGACCCGAGGTCAAAACTTTCACACAATTTGGGTAATTGACGGCTTAACAGCTGCGTTTTTCTGCTATCCTCCAAAAATCTAAGGGGGGAGTCCCGGCACATCCCGGCTGCAGGTAACGCAGTGTTTCAGACATCCTCGTGAGTCCTTAGTTTATTCCGTCAGGCGACAGTCGACACACTCGATTGTCCAAATCAAAAACACTTCGAGCAGATGGAATGTATGCTGCGTCTGGCGCAAGCAAGTAACAACCGCAGGCCACGCTTCGCCGGATACCTGGCTCATAGGTCAGTTGTCAAGTCACATTAGATGATACAGTCGAGATGAAAACTTACACTGTCAGACTGAGTACGTCATACAATACAAACTCAGCATGCAATACACACAGGCGTCAAGACGTGTTCGTCACATATACAATCATGAATCGAGTATCGCCACACACAGTGAGAAACAGTGTTGTTGAAACAGTTGCACCAGTGTAGATAAACATCTCTTCATAAATGCAGGACATCTTACCATCGCACGATTGGTCCGCACTCGACACTCGTGACACTCATCCTGTCCATCGTTTGTTTCCACGACCTCACACACACAGACACGCAGTTTACTTGCACAGACGAGTTAACCCGCAGCTTACACTCCTCTCTCCGGTACCCGGGAAGAGCAGGGTACAAGCACCGCGGTCCGTGCGTTACTTGAGCAACTCCGGTGCTGGCGGGCGAGGGAAGTCCGGCGCGGAGGGGGGGGGACGGTCCGGCGCGGAGGGGGGGGGGAGGTCCGGCGCGGAGGGGGGGGGGGGGGGGGACGGTCCGGCGCGGAGGGGGGGGGGACGGTCCGGCGAGGGGGGGGGGGACGGTCCGGCGCGGAAGGGGGGGGGGACGGTCCGGCGCGGAGGGGGGGGGGACGGTCCGGCGCGCATCCCACACATCAGCGGCAGCGACAGCGATCCCGGCGCCTGGCGGTCCCACGCCGACCCAGAGTTCAGTTCCACGGCACAGAGTTCCGTCCTGATGCCTCCCGTGCCGCCGCGGGCTCAGATGGAGGCAGAGTTTCGGCTGAGCGCCGCCAGAGGTCCGGCACTAGAGCTGCTGATTTCAGCAGGCGTCAGACACTAGAGCTGCCGCGTTCAGCAGGCATCTGGCCACTGTCCAGCCCCCTCAGAGGCCATGGCGAGAGGCGCCTCCTCATAGACCGGGAGCCACAGCACTGCGCTGCGTTTCATCAGCCTTAACTGCCCGTTTCGGAATCCACGAGCGCCTCACCAGTATCAAATATTTCTACATCCTGGGTTCTGCCGAGTCCAGCCTCACCCCACCAACCACTGAACTCCAACGTTCCCAGTCACTGCACATCTACGGCGGCTCACTGCTGCTTGCTATAGTCCACATAGACCCGCACCACCTCGCCAGAGTACTTCCTCTGACTGGGCATGAAGTAGAAGTCGGGCGCGGGCTCGCCGGTGGACCGCTGCAGGGTGGACGAGCGCCGCTCGCCGCCCGGGTGGTAGGTGGCCGCCGAGAACTGACTGCTCGGCCGCGGCAGACTGTAGGTGGACCGGTCGGCGCCCGGCGGCGGTCCCGTGCGCGGCCGCTGCAACGAGCGCGTCTCTACCATCTGCGGCGGAGGCGGCGGGTGCGCGGCGGGCGGCGCGCCGCGGCTGCCCTTGGAAGGCCGCCCGTTGGTGGCCGTGTCGGCCTCGAAGCTCTCGTAGCCGTAGTTGCTCTGCGCGGCCATGTCGCGCCATGCAGAGTTGGTGATGAGCTTATCCTGCGGCGGGGGCGGCGGTCAGTCACTTGGGATCATCGAGAGGTCACCGATAAGTCACCGAGAGGTCAAGAGGTTACCGAGGAGTCACCGATAGGTTGCTGAGGGGTTACTGAGAGGTCACTGGGAGGTCACTGAGGTCACTGCGAGGTTACCGATGTCATCGAGTGGTCACTTATATATCACTGAGAGGTTACTGAGAGGTCAGTAGGTCACTGCGATGCCACTGAGGGGTCACTGAGAGGTCACCGAGAGGTCTATAGGTCACCGAGACGTCAATAGGTCACTGAGAGGTCACTGAGGGATCATTGAGAGGTCACTGGTAGGTCACTGGTAGGTCACGGCGAAGTCACAGCAGGGTCAACGTCAGGGAACCGTGGCGCAGTCACCGGTGCGAGGGCGGAGGACACAGCGAAGCCGGGCTCGGTTGATGCTGATGAGGGCTTTGGTGTCGCCGACTACAGAGGTCATTTGGAGCAACAAGGTTCGGTTGAGACCGCGAGAAACTCACGGCTGCCGTCACAGATAAATCGCTGAGTGTTCATACATAATGACTGGCTGATGAGCAGTAAATCAAAGCTGGCCTGGTGACTGGCTGCAGACATGACAGGTCAGTGCCACGAGAGCGGAACGGGAGGAACGGGGGGCTGGAAAGCCCACAGCGAAGTGGCACAAGGTAGCAATATATCACAATGGCAGAGGCGAACGTCGACACAGGTCACTGGGTACATCAGGCTGACAACACAGTGATGTGTGGGGTGTTGGTCCAGGCTTGGAGTCTGTCGCTACCAGAGACGAATTACAATGGAGTGGAACTGGAAGATCCAGAAGCGAGGAGGATTCATTGGCAAGTTAATATCTCTAGACTCCCAAGAGGTTGGATGATCAACGTCAGTTTAAGATCAGTTTCAGAATACCGAATAGCACAACAAATGTCACGAGGCATGCTAACTACTTTAATGGCATGCTTGATGCAGTTCATTACATTGGGTATGTAGATTCAGTTCAAAACGTCACAAAACGCGTCACACGAATGATCGATATAATTGTCGGTCGGCAAACACATCAATGACAACGATTGCCTAATGCCGGGGCCCGCATGATCACACACTTAACGTTTTCTATAAGCCATATGGTGATGGTGAGGTGCATTTTCCGGCCGTCTACGTGTATGTAACCCACGGCCACATTTCGGAATGTCATGCGTCCGTTCCCCTGTCTAGTCCTACGGTCTTGTGCTGCAGACATGCTAAGAAGAGGTGCAGAGATGTGATGAGATGGAATCATTTACTCACAGCACGCGAGACAGCACGCGAGAGCCTAGAAAAACATGTAGGAAGACGGACCAGATATCTAGGAGAGCGAGACAAGATGCACAGGTGTGAAAATGAAGGCGCGGCCCGAGGAAGCAGCCGCGCGCTGAATTGAGAGACAAGCTCGTCCGTTCCTAAAGCTGACCAAACGGCTGATGAATGAGACACGGCAAGAGAAGACGAAACAGTGCGGCGCGACAGTGAAAATCCAACAGGCTCAGCAGCCGACAACAGACAGTCGCAAGAAGGTGCAAGCAGCAAAGCTCGGGATTGCTGAGAACATCGTCGATCGAGTCGACACTCAATATTAATTGTCTCCCCTGGACAGATGCAACACGTCGAGGGACATATCAGTCGCGGTAAGTCACGGTTGCTCCCACCTAGAACAGACAGCAGACCACTCCCCTGTTCATATCGTCCCTCCGTGAGGTGCACCAGGACAAGTCAGCGAGCGGCTTCCTGGCGCGGTAGAGCGGGACAGCGAGCGTGACGGCGGCCTGGCGACGGCCGACTCCAGCCTCACCTTGGCCGCGGAGGTGACCCGCTCGGACCCAGTGTACCCCATCATTACCTTGGCCGTGGGTTTGGGCTGGCGGGCCGCGGAGGTGACCCGCTCGGACCCAGTGTACCCCATCCTTACCTTGGCCGTGGGTTTGGGCTGGCGGGCCGCGGAGGTGACCCGTTCGGACCCAGCGTACCCCACCCTTACCTTGGCCGTGGGTTTGGGCTGGCGGGCCGCGGAGGTGACCCGTTCGAACCCAGCGTACCCCATCCTTACCTTGGCCGTGGGTTTGGGCTGGCGGGCCGCGGAGGTGACCCGCTCGGACCCAGTGTACCCCATCCTTACCTTGGCCGTGAGTTTGGGCTGGCGGGCCGCGGAGGTGACCCGCTCGGACCCAGTGTACCCCATCCTTACCTTGGCCGTGGGTTTGGGCTGGCGGGCCGCGGAGGTGACCCGTTCGAACCCAGCGTACCCCATCCTTACCTTGGCCGTGGGTTTGGGCTGGCGGGCCGCGGAGGTGACCCGTTAGAACCCAGCGTACCCCATCCTTACCTTGCCCGTGGGTTTTGACTGGCGGGCCGCGGAGGTGACCCGCTCGGACCCAGTGTACCCCATCATTACCTTGGCCGTGGGTTTGGGCTGGCGGGCCGCGGAGGTGACCCGTTCGAACCCAGCGTACCCCATCCTTACCTTGGCCGTGGGTTTGGGCTGGCGGGCCGCGGAGGTGACCCGCTCGGACCCAGTGTACCCCATCCTTACCTTGGCCGTGGGTTTGGGCTGGCGGGCCGCGGAGGTGACCCGCTCGGACCCAGTGTACCCCATCCTTACCTTGGCCGTGGGTTTGGGCTGGCGGGCCGCGGAGGTGACCCGTTCGAACCCAGCGTACCCCATCCTTACCTTGGCCGTGGGTTTGGGCTGGCGGGCCGCGGAGGTGACCCGCTCGGACCCAGTGTACCCCATCCTTACCTTGGCCGTGGGTTTGGGCTGACGGGCCGCGGAGGTGACCCGCTCGGACCCAGTGTACCCCATCCTTACCTTGGCCGTGGGTTTGGGCTGGCGGGCCGCGGAGGTGACCCGTTCGAACCCAGCGTACCCCATCCTTACCTTGGCGATGGGTTTGGGCTGGCGGGCCGCGGAGGTGACCCGTTCGAACCCAGCGTACCCCATCCTTACCTTGGCCGTGGGTTTGGGCTGGCGGGCCGCGGAGGTGACCCGTTCGAACCCAGCGTACCCCATCCTTACCTTGGCGGTGGGTTTGGGCTGGCGGGGCGCTGTGGGGGCCCGTCGGTTCCTGGCCAGAGTGCAGGCGGCCTGGATGATAGCGAGCAGGATGAGCGCCGCCACGGCCGCCAGGATGATGTACAGCTTCACCACCTCAGAGTCCCACTGCTCCTGAGAGATGGGACCGTTCGCCTCCAGACTGCGGGCTGTGACAGGGGGACGGGGACGGGTCAGACGCGGGCTGTGAAGAGACGGGGACGGGTCAGACGCGGGCTGTGAGGAGACGGGGACGGGTCAGACGCGGGCTGTGAGGAGACGGGGACGGGTCAGACGCGGGCTGTGAGGAGACGGGGACGGGTCAGACGCGGGCTGTGAGGAGACTGGGACGGGTCAGACGCGGGCTGTGAGGAGACGGGGACGGGTCAGACGCGGGCTGTGAGGAGACGGGGACGGGTCAGACGCGGGCTGTGAGGAGACGGGGACGGGTCAGACGCGGGCTGTGAGGAGACGGGGACGGGTCAGACGCGGGCTGTGAGGAGACGGGGACGGGTCAGACGCGGGCTGTGAGGAGACGGGGACGGGTCAGACGCGGGCTGTGAGGAGACTGGGACGGGTCATACGCGGGCTGTGAGGAGACGGGGACGGGTCAGATGCGGGCTGTGAGGAGACGGGGACGGGTCATACGCGGGCTGTGAGGAGACGGGGACGGGTCAGACGCGCGACTCGGACGCAATAGGTTCGGCGGATTCTGGCATATGGTCCGACTGAGGGATTTTGGTACGTTGGCACCCTTTACGGGAAATATATCTTACTGTGGTGTGGTAGCTGGACGTTCACTTTAACCGATATGGAGTCTTAACGACTGGACTCTAACCGATACAGAATTATGATGGTTGGACTCGGGAGTCAACACAGAGCCAGGTCACTCACAAAACGTCAAAACACACAAATATCGGCGGATGCATCAAACTAACGCTATTTAGGAACATACTCAAGCTAGACAACATTGCACTATGTTTTCCTGCTCACCTATCAAAATACATGGACAAGATAGGGGCAAGTGAGTGCCTGACCATCGTTAGAATGCTGCCACCACTGAGACTCTCACCTTTCCTGGGCTGCACCACCAGGTACTGCGGGTTGACCTGCAGGTTGCCCACCATGCCGGTGGCGACCAACTCGCCGAGCACACGCTCCAGAGTGAAGGCCTCCTCCTCAGTCTCCTCGACCCGCTTCAGCTCCTTGGCCATCCGCTTACGGTCCACCTGGAGACTCATACGCGCCACCACGTCTCCGTCGTCCCTGCGGGCGGGTCAGGTCAGGTCAGGTCAGGTCAGGTCACCTGGACACTCTCACGCGCCACCACGTCTCCGTCGTCACTGCGGGTCAGGTCAGGTCAGGTCAGGTCAGGTCAGGTCAGGTCAGGTCAGGTCAGGTCAGGTCAGGTCACCTGGAGACCCACACGCGCCACCACGTCTCCGTAGTCACTGCGGGCGGGTCAGGTCAGGTCGGGTCAGGTCAGGTCACCTGGAGACTCATACGCGCCACAACGTCCCCGCAGACTGTTCCTGCACTCCAGCGCGCATATGTGACTCACATCAAAACATGGTAAAATCGAATCAGGCTGAACTGAACGTATTTCGGTTAAGGCAAAATAATGGAGATCGGGGAAGAAATTCTCCTGTACAGCAGCTGCGACATCTATCGTCAGCTACTACCGGCCTACACTTACACACCACCCACAGACCACTCCACCCTCAACCCCATCTCATCTCCCCCCGCCCCCCACCCCACTCACTCCTTGAACTCGGTGACCTTGACCGAGCCGGTCTTCAGCCCGGGCACAGTCTTCAGCACGGTTATGACGTCGTTACGGATTCTCTCGCTGAGCACGCGGAACTCGTCAGAGCCCTGCTCGGGCACCGAGGACGCCTCGCCCAGTCCTCGCAGCTTCAGCTCCACGTCGTATTCGACGTTGGGTGGCGGCGGCGGCGGCAGAGGTTTGCCGTCCTTATCCAGCGGAGGAGCAGCGTTCGCTGCCGGGGGGAGGGGGTCAGGTGAGGTGGCGAGGAGTAGGTGAACAATAGACGATAACTTGCTGCGCGATTCAGGGCAGTTTGAATCTATGCTCTAACAAACAGTACATAGTACAACACAACAATACAACAGTATTTGCCAATCGAAAGCCCTCTGAGCCCTGGTCCTCGGAAAGCTTTCGGAAACTAAGTGCCTTACATGTGCTGTTGCATTTCTGAGCATAAAGTTACAAGTTTTCCGTAACCGTGGTACAATGTTTCGCCGTTTTTTTTTCTCACCCACAGCGAAGGAGTCATTGGAGTAGGGGGGGGGGGTGTTCAGTATCGGGCTGCAAACACGTACCAGCGGCCGATAATTGTCATTGAAAACAAACCAGAGCAGATGTACTGTGACCTATGATCATTTATGATAGGTCAAAACGATATTAACATATATGAAAAATAGCATTGTGATGCAAGCGTAGGACCCATTGACTGATGTAAGACTCTGCAGACAAGGTGAAGCTCCAAATACGCACTCGTAGCTTATCTGCTTGCAGCGGGTAAGCTACAAGCAACCCGTCTCAAAATATGAGCGCGCAAATAAAACAAGAATGTCAACATTCATAAACGGCAGTTTGATCGATTCATACGTACAATATAATACGAATGATCGAGGCACATGCAGAACAGTTAGTAAATACACTAAATATGTTAGAAAAAGGCACATGAAAGGCTGGGGCGACGCACCACTCACCTTTGAAGAAGACTCCAAAGAATGCCGGTAATCAAAAGTCAACATACATACTACAGAGCTCGTCATTTCCACTTATAGAGGTCAAAGACATTCACAAACACGAAAGCAACAATCTAAGCAACTTTATTATCACATGTAAGTGACATTCAATGTAAAACATGGCCACATTTGCAGATAGATTAACACGAAAAACCGACATGTAACGCTTTCCACCGGCTCCTACTCTGTCAAGTTTCGCTTTTAACCAGTTTGTAGCATTGCCGATGGACTTATGGAATCTAAATGTGTTCTTGAAAAATAGGAATGGTCGGTGCTGGCCAATGCGTTTGTCTACAGCAGGAACGAAACGCGTCGCTTCTACACTCTCAAAGTCAAATATATCAAGGCACTATCAATGTAAAATTTGTACTCGACAACTAAAAAGCGGTGCAGTAAACACAACATACAAACGTGACTGAGCGCTGAGTATACGGAAATGTTGCAATACATTATGCAAGAAAGATCCGTGGCAAGCACGAGCAACTCCCATCACCAGTAGTCAAGCCCGACATCGCAAATAAACGTCAAATGGCGGCCACTAAAATAAATATGTATCGAACATATTGTCGACCCTGATATCACCATCAGTCTATCCGGATGGCACCTATCGACTTCTTGTACGGCCTTGCTATCGACTAAGCAGACACGCGCCTCACAAACGGATGCTCTAAAATCCTATATCAAATGGATTAAACATGGAAGTTATGTTCAGCATGGCTCGAGGGCGAATACACCAAGCGGGAAAAATGCACAATTGGACGGAATGATTTCAATGTTAGAGCACCACCACCAGACATGGTAACATATACCCGTGTGACGAGCGTGTTATACCCGTGTGACGAGCGTGCTATAGCCGTGTGACGAGCGTGCTATAGCCGTGTGACGAGCGCGTTATACCCGTGGGACGAGACAGAAACTACCTACAAATACCCAGCGGTGAGCGGTCGGACCGACCTCCGTGAGGGGGATACTGGCGTGAAGGTGGCGTGCGGCCGGCACGCGTGAGCTCGGGACAATACCCCATATTATGCAGGACTCTGACCTTATCTACTGAGAAAACCCGCGCGCGCGTGCTGGCGTGTGTGAGTGTGGTATCTGTGCGTGGTTATGGGTAGGTACACTCGGGTCCCGCAGCCCTCGTCCCGCGTCTCCAATCGCTCCACAGTCTAGCGGCCTCGCTACCAGACGCCGTCCCCAGTCGCCGCCAGCCACGCCTCCGTCTGGCTGGCGCGGCGCCTGCCCGGCCGGCTAGCGCCTAGCGAACGCAAGGAGTAGGACGGCGGCGCAGAGGGCGCTGGTGGCGGCGCCGGCCGGCCGCAGGGCGGCGGCGGCCCCCCGGCCCTGCTGGAGCTGAAGCCGAGGTGTGGCTGGAACACACACACACAGACAGACCGCCAGTCACCGGCCGCCGGCCCACAGACACACAGGCAGACAGCGGCAGAAGCACCAGTTCCCCGCAGCGCCGCCGCGGCGCCGCGGCGGCGCGGATGCCCAGCTAACACGTGCGGCGCGGGGCGCGGCCGAGAGAGAGAGATAGAGGGGGCGGCCCGTCCCGCCAGCTACGACAGACACGCGGGAAGGATGGCACTAGACAGTTCTCCGCCCTGATAGTCCCGCTCCCGGGCCCCGTCCGAAAGCCGGCTCCGCCCCGACCGGCCACCGTCCCCGGCTGCCCACCACCAGGCCACGCGCGCACGAAGCCAGAGAGAGGCACCACCGCGCCCGTCGGTCCGAGCACAGGAACAGGCCGCCACCCAGGGTCAGTACGTATTCGAAGAACTCAGGACGATATCTAGCTGGTGCGCTCGCGCTCTCGAGCGTTTCATTGTCTTGCCGCTGCCAAGACTAGCCGTCACCGAAGCATGCATGATAGACAAACACCACGCTGTAGAGGAGGCAGGCGGCAGAGTCTCTGTAAATCTTCTGTCTTCGAAACGCTCTGATTTTCGTGTAATGGGTATTTAGAAGAGTAGTTATTTGATTATATTTGCAAGGTGTTAGTCACAACGTGTATAGCGAATTAGAATACACTTCTCTAAGTGATATGCCTCGGTCCAAGGGCGGATCTAGCAGTGTTTTTTTGTTTTGTTGTTGTTGGGGGGGGGGGAAATCCAGTGGCGCATTAAAACAAAGTTGTTGAGCGGGGCGGGGGGGGGGGAGTAGAGCGCGACGTCAGCCACTGTAATAAATCGTTTTTTTTGTTGGGGGCTAATTGTTTCAAGACCTCTGGAGAGGGGGGACGGGCATGGCCCCTTTGCCCTCCCTCCCTCCCCCTGGATCCGCCCCTGCCTCGGTCCATTGCGCATTGCTGACCAGAACATTAAGACTAGCTACATATGTATTGAAGCGTCGCTCCCGCGCACACCCCTGTGCCATCGCTCGGCCGAGTTAGTCAACTTTCCAGCGTTCCAGAGACTTTTCAGCGCCTGGTCCATTCGCATGGATTTCATCTCTCGATCGAGACGGAATCCACCGCTCAATGGAATCGCATCGCTTCATGACTGCGGCAGCTCGCATCAGCAGTCCTTTCCGTCTCGATTTCAGCTCGGCTCGGTTCGTCGATCGGCTGCATCGCAGAGGAAGCATCCGATCGAATGCCTCTCGAGGTCAAACCGTGACCTGATCTGGACCTCTGGCCTGGCCGGGAACAGCGAATCGGGGACAGCGCCGGTCGGGAGGGGCCGACCAATCGGGTCGGGTTGAGAAAAATAATCTGACAGACTGAAAAGACTTGCAAGTCAACTAACTAACAGACTGGAAGACCTAGAGACTGGCAGACAGACGAGGATAAAGTGGTATAGAAGACAGACGCTTAAGAAGCCCTTCTCCGTTCAGTTGATACTCACCACACGACTTGATGCACGACCGCTTAAGAAGCCCTTCTCCGTTCAGTTGGTACTCACCACACGACTTGATGCAGATCTTCTCCGCAGACACGATCGGCGTCTGGGCGTGCTTCGCGAATCGCTTCGACCGCTTCAGATAGGTGCCGCCCTTGACCGGGAACAGCATGTACAGGCACTCGTCCTCGGTGAAGGAAAGATCCTGCAATCAGAGAGGTATCGGGTCAGAATCGCATGTGCCCCAATGCAGCAGCAGCTAAGTGACAGTTTAACCAACAAGAGAGAATAAGTCAGAAGGGTGTAAAACAGACTTAACATGTTTGCAGTGGAAAGAACGTGACCCGCTATTTTATGCATTTAAAAACCATTCCGCAAGACAATTTGCTATCTGTGTGCTGATACAGCTAAGTCGCAACCGTCGAAATAGCAGTTATCCAGATAACGCAACCACAAAACTCAAAACGCGTCCGTGGCAAAAACACCACTCAAAGCCCCCCCCCCCCCCCCCGCTGGAGCCTCCTCTCCTCCCCCCCCCCCCCCCCCCTCCGCTGGAGCCTCACACGCGTCTTTTTATCTTTTAATAAATTTAGTCCGAATGTTTTGTATGGATGGATTTCCGAGGTCAGGACCCACGCTAAGCAGAGCTTGTTGCGAAGGTCCTGACCTCACCACCCGATCGCGCAATTCCTGTTGGCCGGCAGAATTTAGTCTGACCTTTTTATCGGAAGATTGGCGGGGCCGGACGAACGAGATCTCCTGACGTCCATCTTGGACCGTTCCTGTGATGTTCTTCAAGTTCTGCTGGGAGTCCCTGACGGGCGGCAGGTGACCGGCCATCCACCCGTCCATCAACACCGGCCGGCGGGAGCCCACCATGTAGCCGAGCACCACGTCACTGGCCGGCATGCTGGGGCTGCGCGAGAACGCCACGCCCGTCCACACGTCGTCGGCGGCGCTCTGTATGGTGAAGCGAATCTCGTCGCTGGGCTCCAGAAGCTCCCAGCGGACGGCGTACTCGCAGTCGGCGGCGTCCATGGCGCACGTGGGCGGCCAGCGCCACTCGGCACCGCAGAAGTCGTACGCGAGCGGGGAGAACTCCTGGCCGCTGGCGCCGTCCTCCAGGAAGGCGATGCTGGCCACGCCGCGCTGGCCGCCGTGACCGTGGTACTTGAGCTCGTCGGGCCGGTAGAAGTTGGGCATGGACGCGCTGCCGGCCTCCAGACCGGACTTGGGTCGGTGCATGTAGTCGCCAGACTCCTGGCCGCGCGCCCAGATCACGTGCATCAAGTCGTCGGCGATCGTGTGGTCGGTTGGCTCAGAGGCTAAAACGGGGGGGGGGGGGGTGCAGGGTTAGTCACGTGATCAGCAGGGAAGACATAATCACTTATGTTAGGTCAATGATACCTGCTTCTTATGCATGCAATGTTAAGTGGCAAAACTCTTCTCAAATAACTCGAGAAACTTTGCCTCTATAAACTAAAACTCGTAAGAAACATTACATATTTCCGCTTTTGAAAAAATGAACATTCTCTCATTCCCCTCCTCGTAACATCCCGAGAACGATGCTCTTTCAAGGCGGAAAAGGCGAAGAGTGCAGAAAACAGAGTCACTCATCTCAACATCTAAAAACACCACACAACCCCTCCCCCACCCGTCACCACCAGACACCACCCGACTTCACCCTCTCCGCTCTCACCAGCGATCTTGCGCCGGAAGGCCACGGTCGTGATGCCGTCCTCCTCGTAGGCCAGCGCGGCGGTCAGGCTGCCGCTGCCTCCCCAGAACTCGTCCTCTCGGGGCGTGGAGCGGTCGCGGGTGTAGAAGTCGCCGACGCGGCCGAACGCGCCTCGTGCCACGCCGATCACCAGGTCCGTGCAGTCCATGGCGTGGAAGTCGCCGCCCGGATAGTAGCCGACGCGAGCAGTGTTCTTGGCTGGAAACCGAACGGCGCCGGTGTTAGTGACGTGGAGGAGGCGGGAGACGCGGGACGTGAAGGGTGCAGACGCTTGGGAAATCGAGATTCAAATCATTGTGAACAGAACGACATGCGAGAGGATTCGAGATCTGTCCGACATAGATTCGGCTTCCTGTCGCTATTCCAGAAGCGTATTTTAAGCGATGTATTTTAAGCGATGTTAAGCGATATGTAACTCCACTCTGAGACATGTTCCGACACGCGACATGGATATCAGCCGACACATCTCAACACAACCGGCTGACACATCTCAACACAACCGGCTGACACATCTCAACACAACCGGCTGACACATATCAACACAACCGGCTGACACATCTCAACACAACCGGCTGACACATCTCAACACAACCGGCTGACACATCTCAACACAACCGGCTGACACATATCAACACAACCGGCTGACACATATCAACACAACCGGCTGACACATATCAACACAACCGGCTGACACATATCAACACAACCGGCTGACACATATCAACACAACCGGCTGACACATCTCAACACAACCGGCTGACACATATCAACACAACCGGCTGACACATCTCAACACAAGGTTATCGTTGGCTGATTGTCGGCAGACTCACGTTTCGTCGTTGATTTGCTGTCAGAAGGTTCTGGCTCTGGCTCACTGTTCGGCTCCGGCTCCGGCTCCGAGCTAGGCTCGTGCTCCGGCTCCGAGCTAGGCTCGTGCTCCAGCTCCGCAGAGTGCTCGTGTTCGTGCTCGTGTTCGTGCTCGTGCTCCGAGGTGGGCTCAGGTTCCGAGCTGGGCTCAGGCTCCGGCTCCGAGCTGGGCTCAGGCTCCGGCTCCGAGCTGGGCTCAGGCTCCGACTCCGCGGTGGGCTCAGGCTCCGACTCCGCGGTGGGCTCAGGCTCCGAGCTAGGCTCAGGCTCCGAACCAGGCTCGTGCTCCGGCTCCGGCTCGCTGTGGGTCTCGGGCTCAGCCTGTCTCTTCTGGCGAGTGATAACGTCGACTCCTCCTGGAAAATGTCCCACCAGGTCATCAACTGTGATCTGGAGTCTTAGAATCATTGGCACACTCAGTCAGCTCATTATACAAAACAGGACAGAAAAATCAAGTAAAAAAAATCCGGTGAAGGAGAAAGTCAAAAGAAACACCTGTCTGATAACACTGCCAACACTCTGGCAGCTTGGTTTTATCCACATTCCAGAAAATAGAGAAAATAAAGCGATCGAAGAAATGGATTAAAGTGATGATTTGATGCAAACACATTCATATCTAGCAAACAAAATAAATGTTTGTTTTAATGAACAAGATGCCATGCAGCTAGTCGCTGCAACGTGCACGTGCATTTAAAGTCGTTTTGGCAGAACATGCTTAGTCGGCATGTCAGTAAGAATGTCCTTGGTCAAAGATGAGAATATTAGATAAATGTAAACAGGCACTCGAACTAAGCACACTTAAAACTGAGTAGGTGATGCAATTATACACGGATGCTTTTCTGGTTGGTTATTTCGAAACACACCGAGTGACACCGGGATTAGAGAGTCTGAGTTGAGTCGAGCTACGAACACGGCGAGCGCCGAGTATTTGGCGACAGTAAACACACGGCTGGGCATGGTCTGTCGCAAACGTGAAATTCCAACAGGTTTCACCGCTGAAGGCGGCAAAACGTTTACTTCGGTCTGCGTAACTTTGAGGAAATTTGCATGTGCACAGCGCAAGTCATGGCATTCGAGAGTAATCCTCTCGAGGAGACTTCGTTCATGGTGCGAATGTTTACAGTGCAAAGTTCACATGGCGATGAACGATTGGCATGCATAGGTATTTGTCGACAGCGTCCGGGCACCGAATGAATCGTCGGTGAATAGCACTACCAACGATATCCACATGGACGATTCGCTACCTATCAGAGCCTATAGTTCGAAGACCTGTACCTCTTGTGAAACTGTCAAAGACGTCACTTTATCTCGTTAGCGCCATATTTACAGCTCAGACCCGCCGCATACCTGTTGCCGACAGAGTTGCGGGGCCGGCCAACCGGCGCAGACAGCTTTCAACGCATCTTTGGCTCGGCAATTATTTGAGGACGACCCGATTTGAGTCCCATTCCGCCAGAACAGCTGTCTGCGCCGTCTGGCCGGTCCCGCGCCGCTCCACCCGGTGCTACCGCAGCCTCCCTTCAGAGGCAGGTGAGTCGTCCATCTCAGTCCAGCTCCGCAGGCAGTCGGTCCAGACGCATGCGCCAACCGCGGGCCACGCACTTACCGACTCTGCGCACGCGCTGCTGGCGGCCGTCGTCGCCCACGGTGACTCCGCTGGTGAGGAGCGCGTCAGGCACGGTGAACCGCGTGCTGACTTTGCGCTGACGGCGGAACCCACCGGATCTGAACTTATCCATCCGCGAATTACCTGCCGCCGTCTGCTTCTCGCCTTCAGCCGTCGGCTCCGGCTCTGGTTCGCTGCTGGGCTCCGGTTCTGGCTCACTGCTTGGCGTCGGCTCCGGCTCACTGCTTGGCTCCGGCTCACTGCTTGGCTCCGGCTCACTACTTGGCTCCGGCTCCGCCTCAGCCTCCGGCTCCGGCTCACTACTTGGCTCCGGCTCAGCCTCAGCCTCTGGCTCTGGCTCGCCGTGGGGCTCCGGCTCAGGGTGAGCGTCGTCCCCGCCAGCGGCGGAGTGGGTGACCTCGATGACCGGGAAGCGTTTGCAGGTGGCGTCCAGGCCGCTGGGGCGCCAGCCGAGCGCGGCGTAGCTCTGGCCGCGGACCTGCATCACCATCTCAACCTCGCCGATGTCGCGCAGCTGGCGCCAGTACAGCGTGAACTCGGGCGAGAGCTCCTTCTTCTGGTACAGGCCGAGGTTGGTGATGGGCTTCCGCATACCCGCCGCTGTGGGGGAGAGGGAGGGAGGGAGGGAAGTCAGCTGGGTGAGGTGGTGGGCTGGGGTGTAGAGGTGGACAGCACTCGGCGTAACGTTGAGTAAAATACTGTTTGCGGTCGAGGTCAATCAGAAATGAATGCGGCGGACGGCCAGAGAAGTAAAATTAGGTTCACCATTGTATAGCAAGGGATCTGTTTTTGAGATGCTACGAAACGATTAATTATTTCATGACCAAGCCCCCTGTTCTAAAGTTAACACTAACACAAATGTTTGCATTGCAAGTTCTCCTTCGTCATTGTTTGTTTGTTTGTTGGGGCTTAAGGGCGCGACGTCTCCTTCGTCATTTGAATAGTCTTAATATGAATATACAAATATACGTAATATACAATTTTAACAGTTCGAAATCCTATTAACATAAAAGCTACCAAAGAACTACATTTATATAGGTACTAATAAGTACAACAGTACCTACAACTTTACAGACTAACTCTCTGACAGGACTTACGATTTCTCTGGTCGCATTTCTTGCCGAAGTATCCAACGCGACAGAAGCACTGCTTCTTCGGGTAGGTGGTGGCAGCCAGGTCGACGCACTTTCCGTACTTTCCGCAATGTTTATCCTCTTCGCACTCATTCTGCAGCGACAAGAACGTGTTTACGAGAGAGAAGAAAAAAAACTCAATTTGAAAGCAGAGCTACTACGGTGACATATGTAAACCTTAAGACACTGTTTTGTAACAGCAGCAGTATGTATGCGAAACAGCAAACAAGCACCACAAGTGTAACTGAAAACGTACAGCTTGCCCAACTTTGGCGTCTGCCAGGGCAAACAATGAGAAGTAGATCACGATCGTGATCTACTTCTCAGAGTATCATTTACATCCCCGGTTAGACCCGGTGCAAAACATCAGCCGTTCGTCCCGCGCACCTGCCTGCGTGCGCCGCCCTGGTGAGAAGCGACCCGACCTGCCCCTGATGACGACACACCAGCTGCCTCCCACACATAGCACAAGGCCGCACTACGCTCGCCAACCAACCAGGCTGCAGGCGCGACGCGTGTGTGAGTGACTCGGGGATGGGACTGGGAGAATCCCGCCCTCTCACCGCCCGCAGTCTGCTCCGCTGCGGCCGCGGAGGCATGGGAGTGTTGCCAGATTACCAGAGCGGTGCTGCCAGATCGGGGGAGGGACTTACCGAGAACTGGCAGCGCTCGCCGTACCAGCGCTTCTCGCAGCGGCACTTGCCGAACGAGGCCCGACCGTGGCCGTTACAGTCCTCACGGTAGTCGTTACCTGCGGGGGAGAGGGGTCAGGTCAGAAGTGGTCACGTCACGTCAGGTCTCGTCCGGTCAGGTCAGGTCAGGTCAGGTCAGGTCAGGTCAGGTCAGGTCACGTCACGTCACGTCACGTCACGTCACAACATATCAAGTCAGATTACATCGGGTCATGTCAGGCCAGGTCAGGTCAGGTCAGGTCAGCTGAGGCCAGGTCAGGTCAGGTCATGTCATGTCAGGTCAGGTCAGGTCAGGTCAGGTCAGGTCAGCTGAGGCCAGGTCAGGTCAGGGCAGGTGACATTGCGCCGACAGCGACCAGGTGAGGGTCGCCATAGGTTCTCAGCCGACAGTCATGCCGTTCGGTGCGCCGATCAAGCCAAGACTGTCGAGGTTGGCAGTTGACAGCCCGCCCCTCTGTCTACTGTCGAGGTTGGCAGTTGAAAGCCCTCCCCTCTGTATACTCCACCGGTGCGGTGAGGTGCCAAGGTGAGCTGGTCGTCCCACTCGTTCAGCCGGACAAAACGAATGAGCACAACAAAAACCGATGATACAGCGGAGAAGAATGCACACGTCGAGGGATGCCTGAGCTGGTCAAGTAAAGCATCTGTTGACCTTCCCTGCTGCCGAGATCTGACAGCGGTTGGGAGGGAGGTCGAGCCTTGCATGCTACCATCCAGGTGCAAAAGCCGACCCGTCAACCCAAAGCCCTCCAGTTTTAGCCACAGATCCCATTCACACAACCACCCACTCCCAAATACTCCCAGTGAGCTTAGCATTCTAGGTCTCTAAATTTCTGAGCCGTTACCACAACACGTGACATGATTTGCCAGTGGTAAAATAACCAGAGCGCGTTAACACAAACTTCTGTTGACTTTCATCAAACTAATTTAGCATCTTCCGAAGTATGTGAGTCATAAGTAACACAGACCGTCTCCTATCGCCGTCCGTCCGGCCGTCTGAGTCAGGGTCCGGCCGTCTGAGCCAGGGTCGGGCCGTCTGAGCCAGGGTCTGAGCCAGGGTCCGGCCGTCTGAGCCAGGGTCCGGCCGTCTGAGCCAGGGTCCGGCCGTCTGAGCCAGGGTCCGGCCGTCAGAGCCAGGGTCCGGCCGTCAGAGCCAGGGTCCGGCCGTCAGAGCCAGGGTCCGGCCGTCAGAGCCAGGGTCCGGCCGTCAGAGCCAGGGTCCGGCCGTCTGAGCCAGGGTCCGGCCGTCAGAGCCAGGGTCCGGCCGTCTGAGCCAGGGTCCGGCCGTCTGAGCCAGGGTACGGCCGTCTGAGCCACGGTCCGGCCGTCTGAGCCAGAGTCCGGCCGTCTGAGCCAGAGTCCGGCCGTCTGAGCCAGGGTCCGGCCGTCTGAGCCAGGGTCCGGCCGTCTGAGCCAGGGTCCGGCCGTCTGAGCCAGAGTCCGGCCGTCTGAGCCAGAGTCCGACCGTCTGAGCCAGGGTCCGGCCGTCTGAGCCAGGGTCCGGCCGTCTGAGCCAGGGTCCGGCCGTCTGAGCAAGGGTCTGAGCCAGGGTCCTGCCGTCTCAGCCAGGGTTCGGCCGTCTGAGTCAGGGTCCGGCCGTCTGAGCCAGGGTCTGGGCGGCGGCGGCGGCTGGCAGCAGGGCGGCCTTCGCCGTGCCGCACCACCCCCAGTACTTTCTCCGTCGCCGTCAGCGCAGGCCTGCATACCGACAGCCACGTCTGATCGCACCATCGACAGGACCACAGGGGGTACGGTCCTCCCCTGCTGCTGTGCTGCTGAGCTGCTGCTGCACGGGGCCGCCGGGATCGGGTGGTGAGGGTGGCCAGCGTGAAAGCGCTACATATTGATCCAGTCGTGCAATTCTGGAATTGTACGGGCGCTTCAACGGCTGCGATTACGTAACTGGAGTATTGCCAGTCTCGAATGTTTTCCTCCGTACAGCAAACCGTACGGATGCAGATTCCATGATGCTCAACTGGGTAACATTTACTCGTATGAAAATGTCATGAAACTTCCCCGAAAGCCTCGCGATGAGTGAATCAGTTCAAATGGCATCTCTGTGTCAACACGCCTGACAGGCACGGCCGGTCGATGGTGAGAGTTTACACGACACACACATGGAACGTCCGCCGAACACCGCCGGAGACAAGTATCAGAGGCACGCAAGCGCCCGACTTCCACGAAAATTCCGCCGCCGCAACACGCCGCCGTTTGAAAATCAGCCGTCTATTGAGGTGGCGTCTCGCGCCCATAATTCACTTCAGGTGTCGAGTCCAGCCCCCGGGCCTACGTGGGGTCATTCAGAAGTCATCCATCGCCGGTACCATCGACCCGACAGACCTGCGGGACACGGCGCCGAACAATGGAGACAGGGCCATTGTGAGGAGGATGATGATGGTGGTTTTGGGAGGCGCCAAAGCTGTCAAAAATATGGATCCAAAATAGAAAATGATGGCATCCCACGCCTTTCTGTGGCGAATTTTACAACCAACCACGCTAAACTTACTTCGGACAAGCAAACATTGCATCACATATGCCATTTCAACTGCGGTGAAAGCTAAATGGCATGCATGCACTGACGAGCGCATTTCATAAGGAGGAGCAAGCATTGCATTCGTAAGGAGCTTGATTCATGTCTTCCATTACAAGCCTGCATTGTATGCAGATACATGCATTTTACACAGCGCGTACATGTTGGTATTATATTGAATCCAGAGAGCCATCACACAACACCCCAAAACCACAAGACTGCTACTCAAACGAACAACTCAGAGACGATGATGAGCATCTATTACAACCAGACTTGTGATGGATTCCAGTCGAATCGAATCCGATTCCGGAATCGATTCAGTTTGTGCTGGAATCTGAATCGGATTCGATTTAATTGGCATCTGAGTGGAATCGGAATCAGGTGGAATCAATTTGAGAAAATGAAGGAATCGGAATCGGAATCAATTGCGATGTCAAGTGATTCCGTAGCATTTTCGTAAACAATTATTCTGACCATGAATGTATGCTTTCCTAAAGACAATTTGTTTCTTTATCTTTCAAGACATTGATTTTCTTGTGTATCATATGTATTGCAGAATAGCAGCTTGCAATATGTCCATGCATCATGATTATAGGTATACGATGAATACTATATATTATATTGTTTTGAACCTTCACTAGACTGACGTTTTTCAACTGTTACGATTTTGCAGCACAAGCTAGTTCTTTAAACGGACTGTCCCACCTTCCCAAAAGCTGTCAAATGTACGCCGCTTGTGGTGAAAAATATGAAGTAATTGCTGCCAAACACGATTATGACATTTGTTTCTCGCAAACAGTGCTCAATTTCATAAAAAGTTAAGTTTTAATATTTGGGTTGATGACGTCATATTGAGCTCTAGAGCTACACATAAATCCTTTACGCTGCCAAATTATGGCACAATTATTTCGAGACAATTCTGGCGCTTTGAACACAAAACAAACCAATTACCAAACCATTGAAACGTAGCAAATATCTGCAAGGTTCACCTTAAAACAAGTCGACTACCATCACCATTTGGTAAAGAGAGAAGACGTCATCGGCTTTAGGCCCGTATTCAAATACACGTAGAGTTTATTCGTTACAATTGTCAAGACCAATCTCGAATTTCTTTTCGATTAGACCTATGTGGTTGTTTTAACTGCTACCCTACTATATCTCAATGCAAATCCAACAACATGGCTCTCTAGACTCAAATATAATGGTAAGGTGGGACAGTCCCTTTAACAAACACAATTCATGCAAATTATTTGAAGTTTTACATCAACATAGCCATATCAAATATACCTGTGTAATAAATTGAATATTGCTACTCGTGGCATTTTAGTAATTTGAACAAATGTACGTATGATCGGACATTTTGCATGCCGAGTAGAATCAAATTGGAATCAATGGAATCGGATTCGGAATCAAGCCTTTTAGGAGCCCTGGAATCGGATTCGGAATAGATTCCCCTAGTAAAATATATATTGGATTAGGAATTGGAATCAGACCCATCTCGCTTGGCATGGATCCTGAATTGATTCCGCTGAAACGGAATCAAGCACAATTCAGATTACACCACACACTGCGTAATTTATCACTTTGCGTGATTTAACATGCCTTTGTGATCTTTCCCCAAAACAACGTCGGTCGTCGGCAATGTCATATTAAAAGCATTCCTACCACAAAGCACAGCATGTATGCTATTCGGCAGCCAGCACCGTGAACCCTCTGTCTACATTTGCTGACTGACCTCCCCTACATTTGCTGACTGACCTCCCCTACATTTGCTGACTGACCTCCCCTTACATCTGCTGACTGGCCTCCCCTACATTTGCTGACTGACCTCCCCTTACATCTGCTGACTGGCCTCCCCTACAATTGCTGGCTGACCTCCCCTACATTTGCTGACTGGCCTCCCCTACATTTGCTGACTGACCTCCCCTACATTTGCTGACTGACCTCCCCTACATTTGCTGACTGACCTCCCCTACATTTGCTGACTGACCTCCCCTACATTTGCTGACTGACCTCCCCTACAATTGCTGACTGACCTCCCCTACATTTGCTGACTGACCTCCCCTACAATTGCTGACTGACCTCCCCTACATTTGCTGACCGTCTACACTGTGAGCCACGTACCGATGATATCGACGTCGGCGCAGCTCCAGAAGTTGTAGCGCGGTCCCCACTCGGTGGCCTGGCGCACCAGTCGGATCGAGCAGTCTAGGCACTCGACCCCCTCCGGCAGGGTGACCATCTGCTCCTGGGCACTGCGGAAGGTCAGCCGAGGTCAGACGAGGTCTCAGACGAGGTCTCAGACGAGGTCTCAGACGAGGTCTCAGACGAGGTCTCAGACGAGGTCTCAGACGAGGTCTCAGACGAGGTCTCAGACGAGGTCTCAGACGAGGTCTCAGACGAGGTCTCAGACGAGGTCTCAGACGAGGTCTCAGACGAGGTCTCAGACGAGGTCTCAGACGAGGTCTCAGACGAGGTCTCAGACGAGGTCTCAGACGAGGTCTCAGACGAGGTCTCAGACGAGGTCTCAGACGAGGTCTCAGACGAGGTCTCAGACGAGGTCTCAGACGAGGTCTCAGACGAGGTCTCAGACGAGGTCTCAGACGAGGTCTCAGACGAGGTCTCAGACGAGGTCTCAGACGAGGTCTCAGACGAGGTCTCAGACGAGGTCTCAGACGAGGTCTCAGACGAGGTCTCAGACGAGGTCTCAGACGAGGTCTCAGACGAGGTCTCAGACGAGGTCTCAGACGAGGTCTCAGACGAGGTCTCAGACGAGGTCTCAGACGAGGTCTCAGACGAGGTCTCAGACGAGGTCTCAGACGAGGTCTCAGACGAGGTCTCAGACGAGGTCTCAGACGAGGTCTCAGACGAGGTCTCAGACGAGGTCTCAGACGAGGTCTCAGACGAGGTCTCAGACGAGGTCTCAGACGAGGTCTCAGACGAGGTCTCAGACGAGGTCAGCCGAGGTCAGACGAGGTCAGCCGAGGTCAGACGAGGTCAGCCGAGGTCACTAAGCCCGATATTTTGCTATCCAGAGAGACTGACGCAAATTAATTATTCGCAGGACAGCCGTGGTTTAGAAGTACAATACAGACACGCACAGCCGTTAACGGGTTGCCAAACAACGACCAAAATAATGACTGAAGCGTTCTCGGTCGCACAGGTATTCCTTTTCACATTATATAAAGCATACATTGCCTCACTTCCACTAGCATTTCCTTCGCCTTAATTTTGAGATAAGAACCGTGTGATATAGAACAGAGTGTGGGAGTCATCTTGTCTACTGCTCAACATCAGCCATTAACAATGGACAATGCAGGCAGTTAGGCACACAATGCCTGCCGTGAGCAAGCGTGGGTTTCAACATCCATGTACATACATATTACTAGGCGAACAATGCACACACGTAAACACCTACTTTCATGCTATTGCAAAACATATTAGGCCCGTTGCCCTAGGACCTAGGCAGGGCATGTACTAACCAAAGTATCTGTATCGTGAGACTAGCGCGTGCCAAAACAGACTTTCCCGTGAGACATCGCGGCCGCTCGTGCCCATGGTATGGAAGGTTAATGAGGCACGTCCTCGTGTTGTGCCACATACACATCGCACGCCGCTAGGGGACCGCCGCGGTTGAATACGCCGGCATGGTGTGGTGAGTTCACGGGTTCTGTTTCGACACGATCGTGTATCAAACCATCAGCGTCATGGAGGTAAAAATGTGTGTTATATTACGGATATGGGCTACCCGCTACGCGGCGTACCGCAGACAAAATCGGTACGAGTTAATATGAAAAATGCACATAGCCTTGGAGTCTTGTATTTTTGTTTACATTTGGAGAGCCCAACTTGGTGTCGACCCAAATCCAACACAGTTGCACAAGTTTCTGTCAATATCCAGTCCAATATTTAATCCAGACAAGACTGATATATCCTATAGCGAGACGGCAATCGAAATACACAGCAATGTGCATCTAAAATGACCTATACGCCAAGCCCACATTATAACCGCATACAAGTAGGCAAAGTCTAAAATATCTCAAAGTCTGTTTAAAATTCGTACTCAGACCGGAAATCGTCTGAAATCGTCTGAAATCTCTTCGCCTTCTGCAGTCACATGTCGACTCGAGACTGAGAGATTCCAGCACCTACTGTATTTTCACATTTAACATTTTACTGGGTAACGAAATCCTGTCACACTCCGAGGCCCAGGGATGCTTCCGAGCTTGTTTCGCTGCACGTTTTATTTGTAATGTGTAGTTATTAGTAAATTGCTGAGCGGATTACCAAATAACTGTATGATCTGTGCCTTTCTACACAAGTCACGCAGTCATGTTGACGATATGAAACAACCAGTCCAACCAGTCACTCTACACTGTCGTCTTGTTGAAAACAGCTTTGACGCATTCCAGCTCATTTTGAATTATAAGAACTATTGCTTCATCCGGCAAACGTAAGATCAGTGCAAAATTTACATTGCAAGACGTTACACTTACTTCCTGGTCTCTGAAGGTCAGGGAAAGTGCCAGATAAGATCGAACAATTCCATCCGTACTATATAACATACGGGAAACCAGCATTGAACGTCATCAGCATGTTTCAAAACAAAGCCAGTACCAGGCACGCACGTCCTGTGACGCGTTTCTTAGAGTTGTGACTCAGCAAATAACATCACCTTCGACCAACGATTCAACACGGACAGTACCGAACTCCACCATCGCGAGTTTTCCTTCCCTGATCGTCCGATCGTCCATCCTGCTTCACCAGCCTTCAACACCAGGCCAGACACCAGCCTTCAACACCAGCGCCAGGCCAGACAGAAGCCGGGCACTCCGGCTGACCACGGCGGCACCAGCGGCAGGCCAGACCAGACAGAAGCCGGGCACTCCAGCCGACCACGGCGGCACCAGCGGCAGGCCAGACCAGACAGAAGCCGGGCACTCCGGCTGACCACGGCGGCACCAGCGGCAGGCCAGACCAGACAGAAGCCGGGCACTCCAGCCGACCACGGCGGCACCAGCGGCAGGCCAGACCAGACAGAAGCCGGGCACTCCAGCCGACCACGGCGGCACCAGCGGCAGGCCAGACCAGACAGAAGCCGGGCACTCCGGCTGACCAAGGCGGCACCAGCGGCAGGGCCAGACCAGACAGAAGCCGGGTACTCCAGCCGACCACGGCGGCACCAGCGGCAGGCCAGACCAGACAGAAGCCGGGCACTCCGGCTGACCAAGGCGGCACCAGCGGCAGGCCAGACCAGACAGAAGCCGGGCACTCCAGCCGACCACGGCGGCACCAGCGGCAGGCCAGACCAGACAGAAGCCGGGCACTCCGGCTGACCACGTCAACACCAGGCCAGACAGAAGCCGGGCACTCCGGCTGGCCACGTCAACACCAGGCCAGACAGAAGCCGGGCACTCCGGCTGGCCACGTCAACACCAGGCCAGACAGAAGCCGGGCACTCCGGCTGACCACGTCAACACCAGGCCAGACAGAAGCCGGGCACTCCGGCTGGCCACGTCAACACCAGGCCAGACAGAAGCCGGGCACTCCGGCTGACCACGTCAACACCAGGCCAGACAGAAGCCGGGCACTCCGGCTGACCACGTCAACACCAGGCCAGACAGAAGCCGGGCACTCCGGCTGGCCACGTCAACACCAGGCCAGACAGAAGCCGGGCACTCCGGCTGACCACGTCAACACCAGGCCAGACAGAAGCCGGGCACTCCGGCTGACCACGGCGGCACCAGGCCAGACAGAAGCCGGGCACTCCGGCTGACCAAGGCGGCACCAGCGACAGGCCAGACCAGACAGAAGCCGGGCACTCCGGCTGACCAAGGCGGCGGCCACACCCTACTGTACGGGCCGCGCCGGGCGCTACTGACGTACTTCACAGCCCGGGAGGCCGCTGAGGGTCACCCGCGTGTCACAGCCGTGCCATCGGCATGCCACCCGCGTGTCACAGCCGTGCCATCGGCGTGCCACCCGCGTGTCACAGCCGTGCCATCGGCGTGCCACCCGCGTGTCACAGCCGTGCCATCGGCGTGCCACCGGCGAGACACAGCCGTGTCGCAGCCGTGCCATCGGCGTGCCACCGGCGAGCCAGCATGTCGCGGCCTCGGCTTGCCTCGCCCGCGGCTCCGGGCCAGTGGGCGGGGTGAGGCGGGGCCAGTGGGCGGGGTGGGGCGGGTGAGGCGGGGCCGGGCGGCGGTACCCGCGCCGAGCCGTGCCACCCGCAGTCGGCTCATGGCCGCTCCACAGGGTCAGGGTCACCTGACAGGCTGACGCGCTCCTGCGACCCTGCTCACCGCCCAGCCACGCCCCGCCCAGCTCCGGCCCAGCTCCGGCCCGCCCGGGTCCGCCCCGTACCACACCCGACCCTCCCTGGCCAGCCTAGGCTAGCCCAGGTCAGCCCGGGGTCTGATGAGCCGTGTACCGCGACTCTGTCGCCGCCGCCGCCGCCGCCGCCGCCGCCGCCACGCACTCACCGTCGTCCGATCGTCACGACACGTGTCCTCGTGACGTCACGGGGTGTTGTGTTCACGCCGCGCGGCGCACGCGGCGATGTTTCTCGGTCACGCCCGACGGTCCGACCACACACGCACGGCGCACCGCCCCCAAACCGCACCGCGGACGCCACCCGTAACCCCGCCGAGGCAGTCAGCAGATCGGCCGCACACCGCGACCTCTAGATCCACGAGGCTGTACGAACCCGGCGAGCGACTGTCACCAGTTACGACCTTCGTTTTTTATTGCCGCCGCCGGGGCGCTCTAGCTTCCTGCTACCAGTGGTGCTCCCGTTTGTGCCGGAACTCCGGCGACAGAGCCTCGTCTCCGGTGGTGGCCGCCCCGACCCGGCCGGTTCCGGCAGCGCCCAAGGCCAGGCGGGGCACAGAACACCTGGCTTGGCGGAGGCGGCGGCGGAGGCGGCGGAGGCCCTGCCGCTCCGCTCCGCGTCTAAAGAGTGATGATGTTGCCGATTTAATACGCGGGATAACAGGGGCCGTGGCGCGTGGCCCAGATGTGCTCGGCGCCGCTTCCGGTACCCGAAAGTCGAAGCCAGCCGGCCGGGAAGCGACATGTTCCAGCAGTCACCAGTAAACAGAGCAGTCTCCCCGAGACTTGAGCCCTTAGAGGGACAACGACGGTACCTTTTAAGAACCTGTTAGACACCAGACAAACGAACAGATTCCTTTGACTTGTAACATTCTAGCGATGCCCATGTCTTCACTGAGCAGCTGAGCTCCATGAGAAACGTTAGAAAACAGGCATCTCCTACAGCTGGTTGCGATTCAGATGCATAATTACCAGAATACCTACAGTGTGAGCCGGCATGGGAGTGACTTGGCGGATGCTAAACCTCCCCGAGCTAACGGGCCTCTGATTCACGACATTTGGCCGTGAGCCGTTCCCAGACGTCACTCGCTTACGGACGTCACTCGCCTTCCAGTGCCGCGAGTGACGTCACGATGACGTCAACAGAGCCACGTCACAGCGGTGACGTCATGGGAGAAGAAACTAGGCATTCTGCCGAACCGGTCTGCATGTCAAATGCGCTCAAACACCCGAGCCTATGCCAAATAATCAGCATATTACATTAAGCAGACAAAGAGCCGATGAAAAGACTAACTGTACCGCGAAGCATCGTGATAACTGATACTGCACTCGGGATTAACATTATCAGACCCGTGTTGGCCATTGCGTCACGAATGGAAGGCATGGCCACCGCAGCCTTGCTGAACATGTGCTGGCCATTGCGTCACGAATGGAAGGCATGGCCACCGCAGCCTTGCTGAACATGTGCTGGCCATTGCGTCACGAATGGAAGGCATGGCCACCGCAGCCTTGCTGAACATGTGCTGGCCATTGCGTCACGAATGGAAGGCATGGCCACCGCAGCCTTGCTGAACATGTGCTGGCCATTGCGTCACGAATGGAAGGCATGGCCACCGCAGCCTTGCTGAACATGTGCTGGCCATTGCGTCACGAATGGAAGGCATGGCCACCGCAGCCTTGCTGAACATGTGCTGGCCATTGCGTCACGAATGGAAGGCATGGCCACCGCAGCCTTGCTGAACATGTGCTGGCCGTGGTCGGCAACAAAGTTTTAGCACGGTCACGCCAATTAGAGTTCCCTGCAGAGAAGCAGAGTTGCAAAATCATGCTGATGCTGGAGATATATTGCGCAGGTGACCGGCCCATGCAGCCATTGCGCAGGTGACCCCTCGACAGGGGCTGATATATTTATATGACACGTGTCCAGGGGCGTCGCCACATATTGTTTTACTGGGGGGGGGGGGGGGGACGCAGTCACAGTCTCAGTCAAAAAGTTGTTGACCGGGGGAGGGGCAAAGCAGCACTGTCGGATCTAGGGTTCGAGTTTGGAGGGGGGGGGGGGGCACAAATACCTCCGCTTCATCTGCGAAAAGTTATTGACCGGGGGGGGGGGGGGGGCATCGGGTCGTCAGCGCGAAGAGTCGTCGAGCGAGGGGAAGGTGACGTCGGGTCGTAAACGGCAAAAACTTAGGGGGAGTCGGGTCCTCACCGCAAAACCGTCGTTAACCGGGGGGGGGGGGGGGGGGGTCCTAGTTATCCCGCGCCCGCTGGGGTATTCAGCCGAACACGCCCCCTCGTTATCTTCCGATCCAATAATCTTCCGATCCAATAAACGCAGCGACAGGCGCAAGGCGGCAATCGAAAGCTCTCAATGAGGCGCATCTAAAGCATACGCGAAAATGGCAAAATAAGGTCACATGTCAAGTCAGGCCAGGTCAAGGGTCAAAATCCAGGTATGTGTTAATGGGCCATACTTTCCATCCAAAGCCTTAGACTGCGACTATTCTCGCACAAAGTGCTCTGAAAGGTGCAATTATTTTCCCACATAAGCGAAAATGAAATTGGAAGTAGAGGTCAAGGTGAAGGTCAGGTCACAAAAGGTCACTATTGGCAAGAGGTCTACGAAAGCCATGCGACACATGTTTATGGGCTATTTTACATATAACTCGATAGTAGCAGCAATTTTCACAACCTAACCCCATATAATGGCCCTCAGGTCAAGGTCAGGTCACATAAGGA
>JAXIVJ010015141.1:0-32480 GCA_036785665.1 Chirona hameri
CTGCTATGCGGAGCTACAACCGAGAGCAATTGTTTGTCCTCGAAAATTCACAAATATGAGAAACGTGGTGCACTATTCGTTCGACGCTGGGTTCCTGTTTACATATAACCAATACAAATATATACCAATAACACATATGCATGCCATATATCACATATACATACACCAATAATATAACAATTATAATTATATCCCAAATGTGGTGCATGTGCCGTGCTTGGCTGTATCTACCTAATACCTAATGGTACATAAATCAAGCTACGCTTTGTAGTGATATTGCAGCACTTTCTGCGAGTGGTTTTCAACTTTTTAGGATATTTTCCTAGCTCTAATACCAGTAGTAAACCACAATGCATCACTTTGCACATGTCAGTGGTTTAAATAAATAATTATATTAAAACGAAACGATGGGAAGTGCACATCGCTCACGAATCGAGCTACCATACTGCTCGTTCAGTCATGCCAAGAATGTCTCATTGGCAAATGTTGCTTCGCTTCGCCAGGCATCTTGTGGCGAGACGTGCCCGCCCCACTGACAGCTGGGCCATCGCCAATGCTTTAGCGTGACACATGTTCCAATGTAGCGGTCCGACTGGCCCATCTGGCTCCATGTTGTCGCCAGTTAGTGACATCCGGTGCTCCTCTCTGCCCGGCTCCGCTGCTCCGGCCGATTTGCCGCCGCCGATCCGACTGTGGTGAGGGGAGGGGAGACGTTTTGCCGCCGCCGATCCGACTGTGGTGAGGGGAGGGGAGACGTTTTGTCGCCGCCGATCCGACTGTGGTGAGGGGAGGGGAGACGTTTTGCCGCAGCTGATCCGACTATGGTGAGGGGAGAGGAGACGTTTTGTCGCCGTCGATCCGACTGTGGTGAGGGGAGGGGAGACGTTTTGCCGCCGGTCTCAGCCGCAGCGGTATGGCCGCACTCAGACAGAGTAAACCCAAAGCGGCGGCTAAGCTCAGCGTTTAGCTTTTGTTCTGTTATGCCCGAGGGAAGAGCTTTAATAAGGATCACTTATCGTATTACAAGTATGACTACTTCCTCGCCGTATTCGTTGCATGCAAATTCATCATCTATAGTGATTTATTGACCCCGATCTTTTGGGTTTTACTATTCTTAAAAATGAGCTTACAATTTTTGTGATACATTTTATCACATGTGGAGGAAAGACGGCTGAAAATAATCCGCGATCACATACGGTTTCCAATCACAGCTAGTCTGTCCTCAGAACTGGTCTGTGGCCACAGCTGGTATGTGGCCACAGCTGGTCTGTGGTCACAGCTGGTATGTGGCCACATCTGGTCTGTGGCCACAGCTGGTTTATTGCCACGGCTGGTATGTGGCAACAGCTGGTCTGTGGCCACAGCTGGTCTGTGGTCACAGCTGGTCTGTGGTCACAGCTGGTCTGTGACCACAGCTGGTCTGTGGCCACAGCTGGTCTGTGGCCACAGCTGGTTTGTGGCCATAGTTGGTCTGTGGCCACAGCTGGTATGTGGTCACAGCTGGTCTGTGGTCACAGCTGGTCTGTGGTCACAGCTGGTCTGTGGCCACAGCTGGTCTGTGGCCACAGCTGGTTTGTGGCCACAGCTGGTCTGTGGCCACAGCTGGTATGTGGTCACAGCTGGTCTGTGGCCACAGCTGGTCTGTGGTCACAGCTGGTCTGTGGCCACAGCTGGTTTGTGGCCACAACTGGTATGTGGCCACAGCTGGTCTGTGGTCACAGCTGGTCTGTGGCCACAGCTGGTTTATGGCCACAGTTGGTCTGTGGTCACAGGTGGTTGTTGGTCCGTCTGTGGCCACAGCTGGTCTGTGGTCAAAATCATCTATCACAGCTGGCCTCCCACTCGCGGCTTCCATAGCAGTCGTGACGGTTGTGACGGTTGTGACGGTTGTGACGGTTGTGACGGTTGTGACGGTTGTGACGGTTGTGACTCCTCACTTTCGTGCATATTCCATGGTCGAGACGCGCTAACGACTCACTCGATACTGTCGAGTGATGCGCCGCTGCTGTGGAGGCGCACCTCTGACCGTCGGCACGGTCATGCCGTGCGACCGGTACTGCGCCATATACGCCGCTACGGCGCCGCCGCACGCCACGATCGAGTGATTTAATTCCCGGCCGAACGAGTCCCCGTCCGGCGTCGGACGGCCGCCGCTGCCGGCCAGGCCACCGGCCATCCCGCCATCCAAGTGGCGCATTAAGTCAATCGGTCTGACGGCGGTATCCGGCCGGTCTCCAGACAGCTGCTGCGCCTCGGACCTCGGGACCTCGATCCCTCGGACCTTGGTGTCTCGTGCCTCGGACCTCGGTGCCTCGATGCCTCGATCCCTCGGACCTCGATGCCTCGATGCATCGGATAGCGCTGGTCGGCGGTTAGCTGCCGCCGGGACCGATTAGTCGCAATGGATGGCCCCGCGGCCGCCTCTAGGTCACTGCGCCCGGGGGCTATTGTACGGCCCCAATGACCCGGTACGCAGTGCGGGCCGCGCGTCGGGCTGAGCCGAGAAGTCCAGCGGATTAAAGCCACAATCGGGATACTGGAACAGTAGCTGCACTTCCTTACTAGACGTCAGGCCCTCACTATGCAGCAGAACCTTTTGAAAACCATTGTTGTACATACATACATACTGTGTAATGTGTATTACCGCGTCTGCAGTGGGTATGCTGTACCGCAATACACTGGTGCCTGCATATGTGCTGTGCCGCATTACACACGCTAGGAAATTCGCCTCAGTGCCTCGACACGATCGTTTGGGAGTGAAAGAAACGCTGGGTTTTTATGTTTTGGCCGACTTTGTGCTGCTGACAATGCATCTTGCAGCTCCAACCCTGCGTAAAACTGTGTGACGCTGAAACTTGGCATTAATCTCGACCGAAACCGTATTCATCAGAACATCTGGGGCACAGCTGTGCATGTAAACAGCTTGTTAGACTCGAAAGTTCTTCATAAATGCAGCACATTGTGGCTCTGGTCAAATGATAATTAAAGCGACATTGATTTGGCTCGCCAGTAGCTACGAATAATTCCATCGAAATGACTTCAAATAACTCCCGGAAATGAAATAACTTCAACTATTTTCAGAAACCAAGTTAAATCATTCAGCCATGTCGTGGTACAGGTTTGCTGATGTGATCAAGATACTTATACGATGCAAATGATGACGTGACACAATAAATCCAGGCATTCATGTAGCATTAAAGATGCAATATGATTACATTTACGAGCAGTATATTAAGAAGCACATGCAGCGGTTTTCCCTGGTGCGAATCTATTGGTCGCACGGCACTTTATAAGCTGGTGTATTACCAGTAGTAATTCACTGCGGGGAAGTTTCTTCATTACTGCTTCTGGAATGTTCTCATGAAAGTTTAATTGGTGCGCTCTACGATAACTAGTGAAATGTGTGAATTAACTAGGGCCTGCCGTCGACGTACAGCTTGGCAATCTGTTGGCTTCGAAAGATACATGAATAAAACTGCACAGCAAAAATAGCTTAGAATCTTGTCGTACGTTACTTTTGCTCGTCAACTTATATACCTTAAACACCTTAACAAATAGATAGAGATTGATAAAAAATGCGGATCCGTCAACTAGCTTTATTTGCTGTGAAATACCGACATGTCTCCAGGTTCGGTCGATATCCGACTTAAATCAAATCAGGCTAAGTTCAGGTGAGGTTGAACCAAAGCGACAATGCGTCGGCATCCAGCGCGTCACAGTCTCTTCACAGTCTTCACAGTCTCATCCAGCGCGTCACAGTCTCACAGTCACAGTCACAACCTATGAAACACTTGGTGTACTGGGAACGGCTCATGATTGCAGCTACAACATAATCGTATCCCGTAACATCGAGGCACTCGTATTTCGCCTTCAATGCCTACTAATTTATTCAGTAGTCTGCAACATGTGACGATACCTTATCAGGCCACCAAAGGTCGGTCAAATCAGCGCCCGCTGCGTGGAATGGGGCCATAGCGGTCATTCCGTCCCCACCATGGTAGCCAAGCCCGCCTGGAATGAGACCCCGCGGCGGTCATTCCGCCATCACCACGGTAGCCGAACCCATTCCACCTTAACTGTGAATACTGGGGCCGAGACCCAATGACTTTATAAGCCCAGTCCAACTTCGCTGACCCAGTGTCTTGCATTTGCGTTTTTTACTCTTAACTCTGTTCATATTTTGTTAGCTCAGTTCAAACTTGTATTTTTCTAGATACGTATTCCAGAGATCAGCTCCCGCACTAAGCAAACCTTATTGTGCAGGCCCTGACCCCCATTATCCGCTCGAGCATCGCCTGGTTACCGGCTGAATTTAGAGGTCAAAGTCAAACTGCACGAGCATTTCCGATTGGGTTCATCCCACGCGATAAAGTCGCCGGACCTTGAACGCGGCCTCTGAAATCGGCTGCAGGTCATCCAACCCAAGGGCAAATAGTGAAGGCCAAGCTACCTGAACCTCTGAAATCGGCTGCAGGTCATCCAATCCAGGGGAAAATAGTGAAGGCCAAGCTACCTGAGCCTCTGAAATCGGCTGCAGGTCATCCAACCCAGGGGCAAACAGTGAAGGCCAAGCTACCTGAATCCAGCACGTCACGCTGGGTGAGATGTGCTGCCCAGCGCTCTATCGACTGAACTGCAGCTCGGCACACATTGTGATGCATCATTACCGAGCATCATCCATCATTCGCAGTGACGTATGTCGGTGATAAAAACAATGTAACTAAGGTTTAAACCGCTATTGGAATGCGGGACACGTTGAAAATGGCCATTGCCGTTAATAATTTGGTTATGAGAGAACAGAAACCGTGTGGGTCACATACAAAGCGTCACAGGCAACCAGGGAACCAGGAAAAGATCTTGGGACATCAGGGACAACCAAAGGGTGAAGACATTCCCAGGTGAGACCCTTCCTTCCACACACACCAGGGTGTGGCGGAAGAAGGGGCCACAACGCCAGCAGTACAGGCAGTTAGTGCCGAAAAGCGCCGTGGTTCTCTTTATGAGGTTCGGCAACCGATTGTGCCATAACATGACTGCATACAATCATGGCAGGCCTATCATGTCACTGTTCAGAGCGGCCCCTAAATAAGGCCGCGTGCCGGCCAACTACTGCAACAACAACCTTTCTGGCCAGCCATACACCGGATTACCTGCATGGCTATAACAATGCGGAACGTATATCTATCGGCGCGCTGCAAAAGGCCGGACGGCGGCGGCGCGTTCCGTAGAAGCGGGTCACCGCCGGTCGATTGAAACCGCCAAACACGGCCTCTTCACGCAATGTACGGATCGTTACGGGTCGTTACGGGTCGTTACGGGTCGTTACGTTACGGTTGTACAGGTCGCCCCATGCCGCGACACACGCAGCCGCGCATAGGGCGGACAGCGTCGGCCCGGCCACCTACTCAATGCGAATTTACGGTCATGATTTATGTTTCGTGCCGGCTGCAAGTGACGCGTTGCCAATCTGCAGACCCCGAGCTGTTGCACGGCGCTGCTCGGAGGCCGGCCAGACTGTGTTAACGAACAGTATGTTTATCGTGACCTACTGGTGGGTGTGATTGACGGCAGACCTGCTTTGCCAAAGGATCGTGTTTCAAAACTTTGGAGCTGAAATCATGCCTCCGTCGGCAGATTGCAGACCAGTTCGTGATATCCCGCAGACGAGCGATATCGCCTTTCCTTCTGTTCGCTGTCAGGCTCTGACAGGCGAACTCGTCCCGGTGCACGCGACCCTGACCCTGCACAATCACACCCTGCTGTCAGGAGCGCCCCGCCGGCACATCGATCGTGCGGGCCGCCTCATCGGCCGGGCGGCGGCGATACAGGCGCGCTAAACACCGCTCGCCATTTAGCGTCATGTACCATATTGGCGGCGTGATGGATGGACCGCGATGGTGCGTGACGGTGACGGTCATGGCCGGTCCGAGCTAGCCGCCTGCCGCCGTTAGCCGTCCGACGGGGCCCGCCTTCACGAGGAGGACGGTGTGGGGCAGCTCGCTGCCCCAAGCCCGGCCGTGGAGAGCGGCCGGGCTCGCCAAACGGACCCCCCCCCCCCCCCCCCCCCCAAGGGCGGGACGCCGGCAGGACGACGCGCCATTGCCGACGGCCCGCAGCTGCGGCATCACATCGTCACCAACAACATCTACATCATCAACAGGCGGGCCTGGGCGCTGTGGGGGAACCCGCGGTCCCGGCCCGCTGAGTAAATGAACGCCACCCCCCCCCCCCCGTGAGCACCAACGGTGGGGAACCGGCGCCCGAGGCGCGTCAGGCCCCCCGAGGGGGGGGGGGGCACAGCCGCCGGGCAAAGCACCGAAGGCACCGCTGCAACCGCCGAGCCAGAAGCCAACTGCTGATTACCAACTGGAACGCGGAGGGACCACGGAAGTTCCGGAGGTCTCCCGCTGGCTCTCTGAGAATAAGGTGGATATTGTGGCGGTGCAAGAGGCTCAACTCCCGACAGGCAAGAACCTCTCGATCCCCGGGTACCAGACCGCAGCGGTCGCCAGACGGGCGCACGGCAGGAGGCGAGACGGTTCCGTAAATGTCGCCATCTACGTCCGAGACGGGCTCAAGTTCACCACCATCGAGACCTCCCCCTTCCAGCCGCAAGACACCTCGATCGAATAGGGCGCGGTCAGACTCTTCCCGCACCAGCCATGCGACAAGGCCCAACGAACGACGATACTATCGAACGAGTCCGTCGATGTATATAACATTTACCGCCTCCCCCCCCCCCCTATTCGTCAATCGGCAGATGACGAGCGAGTGGACCACTTCAGCCTGGACACCTTCCCGACGACGCCAAACGTGATGGCTGTCGGGGACATCAATGGTCACCACCTCAGCTGGGATGTTAATTGTTCTGAACCAGACGGGGTGGGCCAGCGAGTCCACGACCGGCTGTCTGCGCATCAATGGGTTGCCCTCAACTCGGGCGCTGCCACATATGTCGGCTACGGGGATCGGACGCGCCAGTCAACCCCGGACGTTGCGTTATGTCACCACAACATGGCGCGACGTTGCACATGGGCCGTGGGTGACGACATGGGGAGAGATCATTTACCCCAGATGATCAGCGCGATGGTCGGCGGGATGCGACCCCGACGGATCCGGAAGACCCGATGGGCCTTTCACAAGTCAGATTGGCCCGGCTTCGCGACAGACTGCGACGCGGCCCTTGCGGACGCGCGCCCGGACACGATGAGCGTGGATACGCTCAACAGCCGCTTCGTGTCCGCGGTCACGCGAGCCAGCGCCGACTGGGTCCCGCGGGGAGCGCGCGCCGACCCCAGGTCCTGGGCGCTCGATCCCGAGCTCGAGGCCGCGGTGGCGGAGCGCCGCGAGGTGAGGGACGTCTTGAGGGAGCGCAACTCCGAGGAGGCGAGAACACGCTTGAAAGGAGGCCAAGAAGAAAGCGAGATAAATGGAGGAGGAAGCCCAGAGGAAAGGTTTCCGCGAGCTGGCGACCACGGAGCTAAACAAGCCATCGGCGATCGGCCGTGTTAGTAAGATGTTGAAGAAGATGGAGGGTGCCGTTCCGGACATATCCCCAGGCCAGGCCAGTAACGGTGACTACGACCAAGTGCTCGTGGAGGACCGGGCCAAGGCCGAGGCGTTCGTCCGGACGTACGTCCATGTAAGCAAGAACGTCCGCCATCCCAAACGCGACCGAGCAGTCAAGGCAAAACTCCGCCGCCTCAACGCCGTGCCGCGCCGATGCGGGGACATCGATCTGACCAGTGTCAGACCTTCTCCATGCAGGAGCTGATGGACCAGATGCGCAACCTCAAGGCCAGTAAGTCCCGGGACAGGACCGGGTATACGCAGAACACCTCCTGCACCTCGGGCCGATCGCACGACAGGTCCTGTTGGACCTCATCAACCGGTCCTGGACAGAGTCGCGGGTCCCGGCTGCATGGCGGAAAGCCACCATCATCCCGATCCTCAAGTCCGGAAAGGATCCGAAGGTCAGCAGCTACCGCCCAATCGCGCTAACCAGGCACATCGCCAAGCTGGCGGAGCGCTTGATTGCAGCGCGGATGACCCACCTCATCGACCGAGACAGCCTCGTCCCCCCCCCTGAACAGGTGGGATTCCACTGCGGACGATCAGCGGAGGAGAGCCTGGCCCGTCTGGGTCAGATCCTCCAGGGCGGCTGGAACCGCCCGAAACCGAGACGAGGCCCGCAAGATGGGGTGACTGCGGATCGCTTCATACTACTAGCGCTTGACTTTTCCCGAGCATATGCCAAAATCGACCACCGGATGCTTCTACAGAAGATGCGACAACTCCTCCCACGGTGCTATGCACCATGGGTCTTCCAGTTCCTCCGCGACCGCAGGGCCCGAGCATAAGTGAACTGGGTGCTGAGCGGCGAGCGCGTCTTCGGCGCCGGCCTGCCGCAGGGGTCAGTCCTGGCGCCGACCCTGTACACGCTGTGGTCGGCGGACCTCATTGAGACCCTGCGGCGGACGGACCGCACAGATGTCCTCAGGTACGCCGATGATACGGCGACGTTGAGCGCCGGCGCGACGGTCGAGCTGGCTGTCTCCCGCGCCCAGCAAGCTGCGGACACCCTGGCCGTCTGGGCCCGGCCGTGGAAGATGGTAACCGCGGGGGACGAGACACAGGCGCTGCTACTCACACAGCGGAGTAGAGACAAGATACAGGTGGAGCTGAAGGTGGACGGCAAGCGGGTCACTGGCGGTTCCAGTCTCAAACTTCTGGGAGTGACCATCGACAGACTCACTTCCGAGAGCACTGCGACTCCCTCCGAAAGAAGGTCCGCCCCCGCACGGCACAGCTGCGGAGGATGACCGGTAGGTCCTGGGGACTCCGCGAGACGCAACTCAGGACGGTGGCCAACGGCTACGTCTGCGGTGCCCTCGAATACGCGGCGGCGAGGAGATGTAGGTCAGGGTGGTGGCAGGGCAGCTGTGCTCGAGTACTTGCGCGGAGTTGTTCGTGATCCGAGCGGCTCTGGAAAGGATCGAGGGCGGGGCAGACGCCGACCCTGTAATAGTCTGCACCGACTTGAAAACGGCTCTGAGCATGCTGAGCGGGGGAGCCGCCGCCCAGACGTCCCCCCTCGGCGCCGAGATCTGGCGCCTGTTGCAGGCCATCACGGGCCATCGAAGTGCAATCCTGCAGTGGGTCCCCGCTCACTGCGGGATCCCCGGCAATGAACGTGCGGACGCGCTGGCAAATGAGGCATCTGCGCTCCCCAGGCAGCAGTGTCGGCGAACGTCCGCACGTTAACCCGGGCCGTTGGCCGCACTGGCGGATCAAGCCATCGGTTTTGGGTGGCCAATTTTTTTTTGTGGCAAAAAGGTGCCCCATTTATTTTATTTTTCTCCGCGGATTTGGGCCGGTCACCTTATTTTGGTATTCGAGCTTAAAAAATTACTTCAAATTCACAACAAAAAAAAAAAAAAAAATATTTTGGGGGTTCAAAAACACCAAATATCAAAAATCCGAGATAGCCATTTTGAAGAAAATATAATTTCCTTTCTTATGACGTTTTTATTTGCAGTGTGCTTTAAAACTCAATTTTCTACAATTTAAAAAAAATATTTATCGTTTTTCCACAACAAATAGCATGATATGACGTCATTAAAACGTCATTATCTTCCAAAATACTTCATCAATTTCATTGAAAGTTTATGAGAAGACTTATACTTGAGGCAGCATAAGGTACTGCAAGTTTCACGTTTATAGTTTTCAGGTTATTGAGAAAATCCGGGAGGGGGCAGATACTTCTGATAAGGTTTGAGCTAGAAGTACCTATCTCAACCAAGTACTTATAGTTTGTTTTATTTTGATTGCACAATTGCCATTTATTTTCTGACACTAGGTCCAAAAAATAAATTTATTGACGCGTCAATTTTGTTATGCAAAGTGGGTGGAGCTTGTCATAGACTGTACTTATGGATAGCAAAAATGGACACAATTATTGACAACATTTCACTAAAAACACCTAGTCCCATGGAAAATGGCCAGTCTCCAACAATAATCACACCGTCTGATGAAAAACTGTTTACTCCATCCACCTCGTTTACAACTCAAACTATTTAAGTAAGTTTTTTGGTTTGTTTCGGGAAAGATTGAGACGCCATCACGTGGCGACAAATTACATCAAATGTGTTTCTGTCATTTTCTTGGGATAACCTTTCTAAATTTTCAATATTATATTTTGTAAGTAAATAAAACTAATTGTATAATGTAATTACATACAATTATTATGAACAAGTATTTTGTTTGTAAAATTATTCACCCATCCTGTTACTGCATCAATATTTAGATACAGTTATTTTAATTTGAGTTAAAAAAAAAATATTCAGGTGAGCCAAGGGATACCTAACAAATTGATGCACTTATAAAGCAATATTGCATCAATTTCCAAGAGAACTATTGAACATCTAGGTGGCTGGAACTGTATTGCCACAATGTACAATGCACGGATTCATGTGCCATTCATCCCATCACTGATATCCAGTGCTTCATAATTGTCGTTTTAAATCGGTCATTTTCCCCAATACCATTTCTATTGGGCTGGATCCGCGTCAAAAAAAACAAATTATTTGGGCCTAGTGCCAGCAACTGCATTGGAACCTTCGTGTGAATGACACGTGAATTGCGTACACACCGATGTCACGCGTCCCGAAAAGTTATTTCCACAAAAGCAACGCGTCATTTTTGACAACCATTTGCGCCAAAATAGAGTGTAGATTGGATTCCAAATTGATACCATATGAAGTGTTCTTCCTACATGTAGAAGAAACAAAAACGTTTGTTCGAGCTGCAGTTCCGACTGGCAGCTTGCTGGCCGCTATTTTCTCGTCCAGTTGAGCTTTTTTAAGCCCAGGTTTGATGGTAAGAGCCGTGTTTTCCAAAATGTTCCAGTTTTTCACTGTGGATAGCTGGATTTTGATTGCTGCGAAGTCAATTTTTACAATAAATTGTTAACTTTTGTTGGGGGGGGGGGGGGGGGGGGGCGGCGGCAAAAGACATGTTGCCCCCCCCCCCTTCCAGGCTGTTGGAGGGGGGGGGGCATGGTCTGGTTGGCCTTCCTGGATCCGCCAGTGGTTGGCCGCACCGCCACCAAGAAGTGGCAGGACCAATGGCCCGACAGCTTCTTCAAGAGGATATTCGGGAGCCGACTGCCGCTCCCCATCGCCGGGGAGGACCGGGATGCGGCCGTATCGGTGCACCAGCTGCTGACAGGCAGGATCTACATGGACCCAGCGCAGATGCGGGACGCCGACCTGGTGGCTGCCTTGGTGACCGGCTACTTACGCCATCGGGAGCCGCTGGGCTATGGTCCTGGCTGAGGACCCAGGGGACAAACAGACAACTATAGGCAGCGGCAAGCGCAGAAGAAAAACAAACAGTGGTGAATGTTGCGGCGAGGTACCGAGGTAATGCTGAAGCGCGGTGTTGACGGAAGTGAACCAGTCCAGGCTATGATTGAGCCGGTTGCAATGTACGCTCGACGCAGCGCTGTTGAAGACTGAACTGTGCTGGCGACCTGGACTGAGTGATAACTGGCCAGACGGTGATGACGGCTGGCATTGCAGGACGACTGACGCCGAGTTATTAGGGAGCCGGCTGCCGCTGACGCCTCGCGGGGTGACGGACGAGTCGTAACGGAGGGGCGATGGCGGACGGCGGCGGCGCAGGTCGGCCGGAGGAGCAGTGACAATGCGCTAATTAGGGGCGCCCTGTATTGACAGTGTAGCGCTCAGGTGTGCCCTATAGGGACTATAGGGCGCTCAGGTGCGCCCTGGCCGTGTGGCTAGTGACAGTCGCAGCTCAGGTGCGATCCGGCCGGCTCAGCTGGCTCCCGTCACGGCCCAGACGTGCGCCAAGTGTGATCGACGCGCCGTGTTCGACGCGCTTTGTTCAGCGCCTGGGGACCGACACGAAAGACACCGTGGCCGGCGGCGGATTCCGGAGACCGACACGGCGACCGGCGCACATGGGGCGAATGCCGGTTTAGCCTGAATTTATTCAAAAACCTGATTTCTGAATTTATGCTTACGATGCCTCTCAATAGATAGAACATTGTCCAAAGTTTATCGTTAGACGTATATTTGTGCGCTATTTTAACGTTTTAGGGATAGAATTACTGTTCAAAGTGCACGCACGCACTGGTTCCTCAAACCAGCTGTGTAGCGCGGAAAACGTTCTCTGTTCTCGATGCGGGTAGGCGCTGTGTTCCTGGAAAATAATTTAGGAAAATGAGGCATCAACAGATGCGGAAACTCGTGAGGAATATATTGAAGTTGCTATAATGCGTTTTCTGTTAATCACTTTGGAATTACGCTTGCTTAAATAGGACCTCCTCACATGTGACGTTTTAAAAGAAGTCCTTTGAAAAGAAATATAACAAACAAAACGAGACTCAAGAAGCCTCAAGGAAAGTTAACTACGACTGCATTCAGCGTATTTTCTGAATAGGAGCGAACAAGATTGTTTTGCCACAACCTGCCCCTCCCCCCCCCCCGCCGCTCATTCAGCTCTGAACTTGTCGCGGCGGCCTGGCTGGCGTGACCCGACTCAGCTTGTGGCTTCGCCGACAGGCTCGGGCCTACGTCATGGTAGGTCAGATTAACCCCACCCTACGCTTGTTACGTCACTGGATGCAGCTACCAATGGCTGTGAATGTTTTTCTGTCGCATTATATATAACTGATGGCAATTGGTCATTCTTGACGGATCATGCAGTCACTTCCGGCAATCGCCTCATCGCAGCGCTGCAGCATATGTGGTCTCACGCCGAAGAGCTTCAACGACCTGGTAGCTGTCGCCATGCGACCCGTCACCAACCTGGAGTATGGCCTGAGCACGCTGCACTGTTGGATTCGGAGCTTTGATTGACTCTTCTACCTGAGCTACCGGCTTCCAGACGGAAACTAGAGCAAGCACCACCAGCAGCGGCAGAACGAGGTAAAAGAGGCCTTCAGGGCGCAAAATGAGGCTCCGAGTCGACGAGCCGCGGGCGGGAAATCCAACGACGGAAACAACGCCCGCCGCGCCTTCCGCTCACCAGCCGACTTCGCAGCCTGCACCGGAGTCGAACAGCAGCTGATCAACCGGATCAACACGATCCTGCAGACCGTCAGCTGCTTCCACAAGCTGGACACCGATGCACTCTCCAGCTACTGCAGGCAAAGGGCTGAACGATATGTCGCCTTGTACAGGTGGCATCCGATGTCCACCACGCTGCACAAGCTCCTGTCGCATTCGGCAGCTGTGGTAGAAGTGTCACCTGCCCATCGGGATGATGTCGTAGGAGGCTGCCGAAGTTGCGAACAAGCGCCTCCGCCAGTACAGGCTGTGCCACACGCAGAAGGACTCGTGTCTGCACGCAATGTCCGACCTCTTCGGGTATCTGATGGCGGCCAGCGACCCGTTCATCATCAGTCTGGGGTTGCAGCGGCGCTGACGACTATGTCAGCCGGCATGGCACCGGAGACGTTGGCGCTACTGTCGTAGCCGGAGCCGTAGCCGCAGCTGGAGAGGGGAACGGCGTAGGTTCCGTCGCGTCGGTGCTGACAGCGACAGCAATAGTGACGGAGCCAGCAGCAACACTATCCGCTGAGTAGGTCGTGAGGACGGGTCGTGTGATGACAAGATCCGTCTTACTGTCATGCTGTGCCAGTGACATGAAGGGTAATATAACAATGTAACAATGTCAATGTCTGTCAATGTCTGCAATGTCTGCAATAACAATGTCCGTTCTTGACTTTTTCAATCCACTGATGGATCAGGAAACAGCAAATCAACTGCAAAACACTGGTTGTAAAACACATTCTGAAACTCCTTTATCTTTTTATAACGGTCTTCAACGCAGTTTCCATTCGATAGTTTCTACCCCTTCATTACCAATGATATTCACATAGGAACCATGATAGTCTTGCACGAATCGGTCAAATTGTTGCAGAAAGCTTAGTTAGTAGCAATGATGTCGCTTAAAGTCATCTGGCATCATTTTCAGATAAACTGAAAAGCACTAAGAATAAATTCAGGCTAAACTGGCGTTTGGCCACACTGTGCGGCGGTGGAACTCGCTAACGGATCGCTCAGCCGCCTGCCGCCAGCCTGACTGACGACCGCTCCTGAGGAGCCCGCGGGGACCAGGGACCGGGGTGGGGACCCCCGGGTGACGTGGTTGACGTGGTTCGGAGACTGGGTTTCGTGGGATCGAGAGAGGGACACAGGTGGCTTGGCACGGTCCGGAAACCAAGGGTCTGTGGACGGAGGGACGGTTACGGGTGGCTTGACACGGCCTGGGAACAGAGGGACTGGTGGATCGAGGGGCAGATGTCGTGACCCAAAGGCCTATCGGTGTTGTAACGCAGATCAGATACTGTAGGACTGCGAGGCTGGGAGTACTGATACTGTAGATAATGTAGGACTGCGAGGCTGGGAGTACTGATACTGTAGATACTGTAGGACTGCGAGGCTGGGAGTACTGATACTGTAGATACTGTAGGACTGCGAGGCTGGGAGTACTGATACTGTAGATACTGTAGGACTGCGAGGCTGGGAGTACTGATACTGTAGATACTGTAGGACTGCGAGGCTGGGGGTCCAGGCGACTGGGTACTGTAATTTCCCCAGTGCCGCGCTGGCTCGCCGGCGGCCGCGGACACGTACAGGCAGTATTGGCCAGGTGTGGTCAGTCGTTCCGGGCCCGACGGAGATCACCGCTGACATTTAGACGCTGACCCCAGCCATTGTCGAGACCTAAGTTCACCAGTGAGACCAGAGGGTCAGCAAGGAGAGTTACACGTGAACTTTAAACGGTAATTAGATGAAGGAACAATATTTGAAGCGGTAGGTAACTTTATCGCATGCTTGTAGTGTACACATCCTCATGCTGCTTTTCAAGGTTGTAGTTCATCGACTCCTTTCTAGCTGTTAGGCCTGTGTACCAGCTCCAAATCAATATTGTTATCTCAAGCTTGTAGTTTTACGTAATACATGGGAACGTATCAGCAGGTGCTCAGCTTTTCAAATGAAAACATCTGGCAAGAATAGGCAATGTTGTAAGCCGGTATTATAGCTGCCATATCTCCTATGTTTACGGAGACGGGAGACCCGCCATCTCAGTGGTCTGTAAAGCGCTTCGAAGACATAACCATAATTATTTACATTATTTATTTTGTACAATATTCTGCTGAGATGACGATGGGCGACAGACATACTGTTCTCGGTATTGTAGCCCGTTAAACGACCGAACAACTGCCTGTTAACCGCCTAATTATTGGTTAATGGCGCATATGCCTAACCATGAACGTCCTCTGTGCTTTTAATGATGCGCACGTGCAATATACTGCACAGATTGTTTAACTGAGAATTAATATGGAACGAAAATGGATTTAAGAAGTGGAACGTTTATTTTCTATGAGTTATTTAGATGGAACAAATCGAAAAAATACGATCCGCGATTTTGTTCGTTCATATAGATACCAATTATATAACTGTAGCTTTTTAACACAATCGTTATTTTTTTTAATGAAAGTGGTCAAGAGAACGGAGTCTCACACTTGGTTCACTTTAAAGGGAATAGTTCACCTTTAACATGGGGTTTTCGACTGAGATAGCAGATTTGTAGAGCAGTAGCCTATTTCACAAAGCAAAAAAGTTTGTAATTACAAAGAATTTCTTTGTAATTACAAATAATTTGTACACATGTTTGTAGTTTGGATTTCACAAAACCCCAGGGCAGTAAATCTCAATTTACTATTTACAAACTACTTTACAAAGATATTGTTTGTAAAAAATGTTTTCAATTGCACATGTTCTATTTCTCAAAGGTTGACGGAAGTGAGGAAATGTTTGCAATTACAAACTTGTAATTCCAGTGGGTCAGGGGTTCTGAATTTCAGAAAATGCATTGACAGTTGACATTGTTTGACTGTTCAGGTTATTTTATTGGTGAGGTTGTTACGTTGCCGAGGTTGTTAGGGTAATGGTTTAGTTATGCATAGGTATAGCTGCCCAAAAAAAGTTATTTCCCGAGAGATTCGAACAGGGATCTGCAGCTTTGAGGTCCCAGTGCACCTTACCGATTGCGCTGTGAAGGGCGCCTCCGCGCGGAGAACCCGCATGGCGATAGAATTGCAGCGGTCAACGATGTCTTGTGCAATGTGCAGTGAACCTTCACCCTTTACGACGTAGGAAATCGGCTAGGTTAGGTGAACAAATGGTCGAGAAAATTTAACGATCTTTCTTTTAAGAGTAGTTCTGTTGTTATGCTCCGCCACCTGGTGAATGGTCAAATTCTGTTTACTCTAACTGCTTACCAAGATGTATTTTTACGATCAGAGTTTGCATTCCGATAAAATGTTAATTAAAATATTATTCTCCCTATAACTAATTTTATATTGAATAAAAAAATAAACCACAATGTAAATATTTGTTAAATTAATTTGTTAACAATACAATTATTTGTCATTAGCATCAAGTTTAATACAAACGTTCTTGATTGTAAAGTTTTCTGCTGACTAAAATTCCTGTTTACAATTTTCTTTACAATCGGTAATTCAGAGGTGGCGAATGTTTGTGAAATAGTTTTTTGTGAGGTTTGCAATATTTGCTTGCGTTTGTAATCGCAAACATTTGTAATTACTAACTTCTTTGTGAAATAGGCCTCAGATCTAAACATTTTTTTATTTTTTGTTATTTTATCAATTTAGTCCGAATGTTTTTGAATGGATGGATTTTCGAGGTAAGGACCCGCGCTAAGCATAGCTTGTTGCGCAGGCCCTGACCCCACCACCCGATCAAGCATTTCCTGGTGTCCGGCAGAATTTAGAAGCGAAAGTTTTACGTGCCCGACATAACTGGACACGGTCCGCCCCGCCCTCTGACGTCGCCTGACCTTGAGTGTGACCGCTGCCACCGGCCACAGGCCATCCCAGTCAGGGGCAAATAGCGAGCGCCGAAGCGACTCGAACCCGGGCTGCCACTACTGGGTGAGGTCAGAAGCCAGGCGCTCTCCCAACTGAGCTACAGGGGCGGACTAAACATGGGTTGTGGTGAAATTTCGACACAGGACTAGTGGGCCCGGTTTCATGTTCGCTGTTCCGGGCCACGATCGGGACATGAACGCTCGCCGCCGTAGGCAGGTACACTCTCTGGCACGTAGTCTCTGATCACGACGCCTCGTTAATATCCGCTCAGCCGCCCGGGCGGCGCGGCGGCCCCTTGTCAGAGACTGTACTTGGCGTCAGGCGGAGCTGGGCGGAGCCAGAACGACAGCTGCTATCGTACGATTTTTCGTGAAATAGAAAGAGAAACTTACTTCTTTCTCCACATATATCCATCAGTTGTAAAAACCAAAGTCATATTCGTAGTTTTGAGCTCAAGATGCACCGTATGGTTGACTTTCAAGGCAACGTTCAAGGTGATCTATTCCCTTTAAACCCAAATATGGGTTCCTGGTTGCTAGGCTTTGCAGCTCTAATCATGATACAATGCTTTGTCAGCATCGTTCTGTTTGGCGCCCGCCTCCCATTTCCGCTGTCCGTCAGGTGATTGGTGGCAAAGGTGCACGCTAGCAAATTGCCGTGGTGAGTCTGAACACTATGTCACGCAACCGTCAGTTTGCTACCAATTGGAATCTACTAGATGACCCTTCTTTAGCATTGGAGTGACTGCAATAGGTCATGCCTAACCTAGTGTGACGGAGTATCCAAACACGCTCTGAATCCAGGAATATTGTTTTTTCTTCCTATGCCACTCCATGGAGCGCCCATCTTTTTGTTTACGTGGAACCAAACCTTGGAGGTCTGATTCCTGCGCCATTGGCATCACTGCATGTTGTCAGAGTTAGACAATCAGAATGTTGGAAAAGTTATTGATAGAAATGTTGAGCCATCAACCTTTCATCGAAGTGTCTTGTGGTGTGGCTATGAATATAATATTTGTGCCATGAATTCATAATTCAAGATATTGATTAGTTTCAGGCGATAAGCTGCAACACATTTTTAAGCGGGCACAATGTATAAGTAGATCTGGCAGTATTAAAGTTTTGTTTCACGGCCGGCTTTCTATTGCTGTTTCTGGGAAGTAGGACCATAAACTGAGTCCGGCCACGTCCATGCTTAGCACCCACCGCCGACTAAACTTCTGAGCTAGAATTACAGGTCGGGACCGTTTTCACTGATTTGCGACTGCTAGTCAACTGCACGTTCCGGCTCTAGTACTGCCCGCTGTTCGCGTCAGCATGTCCATCTGACCTTTGCTTGTACACGTGCAGTGCAACTGCTTGAGTCAGGCGAATGAAGTGTCGGACATATAAATTGGATCACATTTTTTGTAACCGAAACCGTCGTTTTGGAAACCTTAGATACTTCGTGCATTAGCTTAACAGCCGTTTTCCCGAAGGATTATTGCGCTGAAAATAAAATAAAAGTTTCTGAAAAGTTTTGGTATAGAAGTCTTAGTATATTATACATTCCAAGAAATAAATGACTTATTTAGGCGATATTATCACTATTCAATAGTTATGGAAACATGTATTGAGCTCATAACAAGTTTATGATACAAAATTTCCCGTTTTTAAAGAACATATGCGCCTAGAGTCCATTCGTTCAGTTTAGCATACCGTCATACTAATTACTAAATCTTGCAGCGTCATAGATCACATGTCGATCTGCGCATGCGCAGTGATGGGCCAGCATCGATTCACCGCCGCTTGCGACCCGCGTGCCACGCGCACATAGACAAAGCCAAGCCGCACGGGCCGGCCGCCAGATTGGGCCGGATTGGGCGAGTCCATTGCGGCCAATAACGTCACACGCCACATAATTTTCTGAACCGTTCTGAAGTTTTGACAAGTTTCAGTCGCTGGAGATCGCTGGAGATGGAGGCATCACATCTGACTTATCAATGCTTATCTTGCTAATTACCACCAAACCGTAATGTTCTCAACATATTATATTCTCACCAACATATTACAACATTCTGAGGGACATTTCAAGCCAAAAATCGCATGCAAAAGTTGTGTAGTTAAGGAATGGATCGTCGAACTAAGACTTCTATACCAAAACTTCTCAGAAACGTTTCTTTTCAGCGCAATAATCCTCAGTGAAAACGGATAATATACACATTTGCCGTTTTCACGAAGGATTATTGTGCTAAACTTTTTAAAACTTTTCAAAATGTTTTGAAAAGTTTCGACGATCCATTCCTTAACTACACAACTTTTACATGCGATTTTTGGCTAGAAATGTCCCTCAGAATTTTGTAAGATGTTGGTACGAATATAATATGCTGACACAATTCCGGTTTGGTGGTAATTAGCAAGATAAGTATTGATATGATAGTTGTGATGCCAGATCATCACCGACTGAAATTTTTCAAAACTTTAGAATGATTCAGAAAGATTGTGTGGCGTGTGACGCTATTGGACGCAATAGACTCGGCTCCCGCAGCCCAATCCGGCGGCTGGGCTGTGTGGCTTGGCTTTGTCCATGTGCGTGCGACACGTGGGTCGGAAGCGGCGGTGAATCGATGCTGGCACATCACTTCGCATGCGCAGACCGACCTGTGATCCATGACGCTGCCAGATGTAGTATCTAGTATGACTGTATGCTAAACTGAAGGAATGGACTCTAGACGCTATGTTCTTTAAAAACGGCCAATTTTGTATCATAAACTTGTTATGAGCTCAATACATATTTCCATAACTATTGAATAGTGATAATATCGCCTAAATCAGTCATTTATTTCTTGTAATGTATAATATACTAAGACTTTTAGGGCAATGACCTCAGTTGACCTCTGAAAAGGTCAATCGAGGTCACAATCTCAGTGGAAACCACAACTGTCACCTGGGAACACCTGTGCATATGCTCCTGAACAACAAACACTCGAAAACTGCAGAAGTTGCAAGCATCGATACTGCGGGACGCCAGTTGCGCCTGACATGACCTTGAGAAACATGTCATAGGTCACGGGTCATGTGGGTTAGAAATTCAAAATTTTCAGAGTGGGTGGGAAATGTTTCAAAAGTAGGGTACTGAAAGTTGCATTGAAATCAGTTTGAAACTACGTGAGTTATTTCAGAAAAACCGATGGGGGTGGCATCCACCCCTACCCGGGCGAGGGTTAATACTTTGTGTGACCGCCCCTGTTGCCATTATTTGTATGGTTTCTCCTCTTGAGCGCGAACTCTTAGCATGCCCGGGTATTGGTAATAAGAGGCTCAAGGTGCTACTCAACATCTCGGGAGCACCATCTTTTATTCATATATCCTGGAGAACTTCTGGCTACATACATTTGTATGGTAACTCTGTGCAGACCTTTAAGCATTCCCCAGAAAAATGCAATGCTGCCAGCGGTTACTCTTGTCAAGTTTGTGGTCTTGACTTCTCCTAATCGCAGCCTGACATTTTGACATTAAATAAATAAACACAAATATAAGATTAGACCCAGACCAGACGGCTGATGCAGAATTAGACCCAGACCAGACGGCTGATGCACGGCTGCCGCCCCGCCAGCCGTGCATCAGCCGTCTGGTTATTCCCCGGGGCTGCTGGCCGGTATGAGCTATGCCTCTGTTTGGCGGCGGCTCAGTGGCCTGTCTGATGCGCCCTCTTCATCGATCACCGCTGACCTGACCTGCACCGCAATCAGGGCCCGATCCGGGGTTAATGGCTGCTCCTCGGCCGCGCGCGATCAGCGCTGACCCGACCAGCGGATTGGACACATCGCTGTCTTGGGAGCGATACACCGACGACACCGTCGCTGACGCCGTCTCTGCAGCGGTCTCTGGGAGTCTGCGGAAGGTTTTTCGATTCGGAAGAAAACCGTACCATCTGCGATCCGCCAGTGTGGCTTGACGGTATCAAATCTGATCAGGGTTTTCAGACTTTTTGCAATCAGCGCTGTCTTTGTGCTGAAAAGCCAGCACTGATATGCACTTATGTCGGAAGTCGTAGAACGTAAGCAAATCTTCTTCCATACTGAAAACCGAGAAGGCGTATAACCGTAAAGCTTGCGGCTGAAGGCCGGCACGATCCTTGTCAACAGTTCGTTTCAGTGCGATCCCCAGCAGACTGCGTCCAAACCGGAGGAGCAGTTTATAGCCAAACTGGTGCGGTTATCGGTTCCGCATCGGACATTAGTGTCAAACTCGGTGCAGCCGGAGGGCCGAGCCGGTAACGTACGGGCACACGGCTCGCCCATACCTCCCGCCGCCCGCGCGCGCCATGCATGTTTCATGGGCATCCTCTTCGGGGCGGTGAATAATGCACTAGAGATGGACTGCTGCGACGATGTCAGCGCAGCGCCGTGTGACGGGACCCGCAGTGTCAGGTGTCGGTGTCCTGCGGTGTCAGGTGTCAGTGTCCTACGGTGTCAGGTGTCAGTGTCCTGCGGTGTCAGGTGTCGGTGTCCTGCGGTGTCAGGTGTCAGTGTCCTGCGGTGTCAGGTGTCTGTGTCCTGCGGTGTCAGGTGTCGGTGTCCTGCGGTGTCACTGTGTCAGGTGTCCTGCGGTGTCAGGTGTCAGTGTCCTGCGGTGTCAGGTGTCAGTGTCCTGCGGTGTCAGGTGTCAGTGTCCTGCGGTGTCAGGTGTCGGTGTCCTGCGGTGTCACTGTGTCAGGTGTCCTGCGGTGTCAGGTGTCAGTGTCCTGCGGTGTCAGGTGTCAGTGTCCTGCGGTGTCAGGTGTCAGTGTCCTGCGGTGTCAGGTGTCGGTGTCCTGCGGTGTCACTGTGTCAGGTGTCCTGCGGTGTCAGGTGTCGGTGTCCTGCGGTGTCAGGTGTCAGTGTCCTGCGGTGTCACTGTGTCAGGTGTCCTGCGGTGTCAGGTGTCAGTGTCCTGCGGTGTCAGGTGTTCACATAGAGGGAGTGCATCACCATACATGTGCTAATTACTGTGCAGTCTGCAGCTGCGCACTGTGCAGTCTGCAGCTGTGCAGTGTGCAGTCTGCAGCTGCGCACTGTGCAGTCTGCAGCTGTGCAGTGTGCAGTCTGCAGCTGCGCAGTGTGCAGTCTGCAGCTGTGCAGTGTGCAGTCTGCAGCTGCGCACTGTGCAGTCTGCAGCTGTGCAGTGTGCAGTCTGCAGCTGCGCAGTGTGCAGTCTGCAGCTGTGCAGTGTGCAGTCTCCCCAATGGTGTAACGCGGCCGGACTCCAGCTATGAAAGACTGGAAAAGGAAGCATAACACAAATGCTACTGCGGAACATTGCAGTTAGTGCATGACAGGGAAATGGATATGGCCATTCCGTTACACCTAGATACAACTTACAAGCTGCAACCGTACACCTAGTGTTGTTACGGTGCACAGGCAGCAACATTTCGAACCGGATGTAGTGAGTTGTCCCCAGCGTTGCATCGATCCTGCAATTAAGCTTGCCAGGTAATTAAAGCCTAGCCATAGTGCAGCTTGGCGAGGACTCAGGCTATATGGACTCAGGCTCAGGCTCAGGCTCTCCTCAGGCAGAACTCAGGCTAAATAGAGGCATTTTGTACACTGCGTTTTGCACCACTGGCGTCGGCTCATGACATCGTGAACCTCGGAGTGTCTCCGGTGCGTTGGCACTGGCGGATCTAGGGTTCGAGAATGGGGGGGGGGGGGGCTAAAATTCACAATTTCGCTCCGTTTCATCAGCGAAAAGTTGTTGACCGTAGCCAAAATCATTGACGGGGGGGGGGGGGGTATTTTCCCCGACTTATCACTTTTTACAGCCAATGCAGGAACACGCGGGGCTGAGACATCTTTGTATTAAATGCCCACCATGTTCCTGTAGGGGGCATTTGCCCCTAATGCCCCCCCTCCCCCACCCTGTACCCGCCATTGATAAAAGAACAGACAAACACAATTTTACCTCTTCTGTCACTTTTAAACATTTAAGTACCGGAATTCATGCTGAGTCTGATCTTGAATAGTTGGAAAGGCAAACAAATTTGAAACCTTTACTCATAGCATCCATAAAATGCACCACGATAGGTACATGGTGCAAAGTGGGTGTCGGATTTAAAACTGGTACCTGAAATTACTTGAGTCTGGATATGACCTGAGGTCAAAGTAGCCATCCCAAGCTATAGCAATTTAAAATGACCTTGACAATGACAAATTCAAAAAGTGTGAATTGTATTTGGCTACATGTTTACTGGGAAAAGGAAAACAACGATAACCAAGTCCCAGACAAAATTCCTTAAATACTGTCGAAATGCGCTCCCCGCACGCTATTCCGCGCTGACCGCTTTGGCGCCAAAACGCGACGTTTTTTAACTTACGTTGGTTGTAGGAATCGCTCCAGATCGAAAATAGCGCCAGACGCGCCACGCATGTTTGGAAATGTCGAATACAAAGTCCAGACCCATCATACTTAGGGAGCCATAAGTCAGTAAACACTCAAGATATTGCCTTGACATTTGGTTTGGGCATCATCCATACTTGGTTCTCCAATATACATTCCGGCTTTTTAACCCGCGAGTTACTGGGGGGGGGGGGGGGCTATTCCCCCCTCCCGTTATTTTGCAATAACTCCTAAACGAACACCGGTGTCATCACCAAACTTGCAGTACCTTCTCTCTCATCAATTCTACACATGTTGGCAAAAGGAAAAATATGAGATTATGACAGGTCAACCGAAAATGACGTCAGAGTGATGTCATGTTCTTCGGTTTTTGTTGCAAAATAATGGTTTGCGGAAAACGCTGTCAAAAGTACGATGTTTGAGATAAACTCAATTGTCTTAAATTAAATTACTGAAAATCGACCGGGCTATGAAACTGCTATCTCAGATTTTTGAGTTTTGTTTTAATTCAAAATGTTGAGAAATCCAAATATATTTGTTTTTGTTTTTACAAAATTTTCAAGAAAAAATCAGAATTATCCAAACACCGGAATATATGTGATCGATACAAGTGCGGTGAATATGTGTAGCAGATTTGAAGTCCATATCTTCAAAAATGACTGAGTTATGACCTTTAAATGACAAAACTCGACCACCTCTCACAGCATTACTATGCACAAAAAACGCATTTCCATTTTTGCTTTTTACTTATATTTATATGGAACAAACAATGTTCTAAGGTCATTTTACGCGTTCTAGACGAAAAACAAACCCATAAATATGTGTTACAACGCCTAATGACCGTAATCTGCAGTTTGACCTCGTGACCTCGGATGACCTTGACCTGACCCAAGGTCATAAACAGCTTATAAAGGTACTTAGAAGTGTCAGACACACAAATCATACCGATTTATCGACAGCTTATGCGCTTAATATCGCAATTTTGCGCAACAATTCCATCCATCGAGACCTTTTGACACGGTCAAACATTTTGTACTTGACCTGACCTGTGACGTCATCAGTGACCCCGAGGTCAACAATATTATGTTTCCCTCGATAAATTTCCCAGGGCTATCGAATGCCGTTTGAATTTTTACATTCGGTCCAGTAGTTCCGGAGATCCGAGGGGGGCAAAAAATAGCCCCCCCCCAGTAAGTCGCGTTATGAAATATACTCCAGTAACTCGCGGGTTAATATGATTTGATATTTGATACGAAAAAAATGGAGATACAAAATCCACAAAATCAAAATTTCCAAATATATTCAAAAACCGGAATATATATTGGAGAACGAAGTATAGACAATACTCAAACCGAATTTCAAAGCAATATCTTTAGTTTTGGCTGACTTATGGCTCCTTAAGTATGATGGGTCTGGATTTTGTATTCGAAATTTCCAAATATGCACGCACCACTTTCCCTCCTGCTGCCAAAATGCTACAAAATAGAGGAAACACGAACGAGGCAAAAAATAACTATTTCTTAGTTCGCAAGAAGTTATTTTCGCGGTCAGTACCCATTTTTCATCGCCAGTTTCAGCAGATTTGGGGAGGGGCTAATTTATATTGCCGCCCCTGTCGAGCGTGGGGTGGGTGGATGGGGGGGGGGGGGATTTTGCCCCTGCCGCTCCCCTGGATCCGTCAGTTTGCGTTGGCAGAGTTGACGGGGTTTAATATCCGCATGAAATAGATTGAATGCATAAGTTTTAGCAAGGAGAAGAGAATAATGGTTCTTGAGTGTATGCAGAATATTCACAAACCATCTCAGAAGTGGCTCCCGGAAGACTCTTCTCACCAGTAGACTCGGTAGTACCTACCCACTGACCTGACCGTCAGCCTTCCCAGGGAAATTGTGCAGACAGGATGGCTTTGCGCTTTGTGTTGCTTCTTTGTTCGGTCCGTTTACTTGACTGGAAGAAAATGTGTTCGAGAAGCAAATCATCTTATCGTCTGTTGCAGTTCGAAAACAATAAAAGAGACTAGAAGTTCATGTCATTTGGAAAATGCTAGAATATCATGAGTGAAATAAACCGAGCTTACCCGAATTCAAGTGGTGAGCAAACCACCATTTCACTTTCGCCCAAGAAATGAAGCTGACTCCTGACGTTCAGGTTTCAATGATGGTATATTCTCCCATCCAGATGCAGAATTATAAAACTTAGCACGGCACTCAGATTCAAGACACTTTAGATAAGCCTGATGGAAGATTAATACCGTTTTGTTCAAATAGTGGTGCGTGCATATAATACCGTTTTGTTCGGCTGACATGAGCTTATGCCTACTCTATAAAAATATGCCCAAAAGCCGTCGAGATCTCTGCAAAGGCTCCACTCTCTTCCCCTTTCATCTGGTTACATTTTCATTATTTAACAAGCATTCATGGAATGAATCTCAATTCGCCAGCACAACAGACTGCCGCCGCCTTTTATCTACGGTCCCATTTTGAGCGGAACTCTCGCAGATCCATGTGCATTTGGACGCAAATAAGCACTTCCTTTCCAGCCATTGATTTTCATTGAGCATCTGCGTGTTTCCTGAAGCGCGCCGTCCGGGGCAACCGTGGACAGCAACCGAGCGAACGACATGTGCCGGCCATTGTGTTCAGCTGTGAGCAACTTCCGCAGCGTGAGCGAATTACAAAGATGGCCGCATTCAGTTGCCAGCCATAAATTCCGGGAGTGAAAGTTCCGCCATAAATCCAACTGTTGCAATTAACCGCGCCGTTCTTGGAGACTGGGCCGGCCGGGGTGTGAAGTGTGTCCTTTCGAGGCCGCCGTTCTTGGAGACTGGGCCGGCCGGGGTGTGAAGTGTGTCCTTTCGAGGCCGCTGTTCTTAGATACTGGGCCGGCCGGGGTGTGAAGTGTGTCCTTTTGAGGCCGCCGTTCTTAGAGACTGGGCCGGCCGGGGTGTGAAGTGTGTCCTTTCGAGGCCGCCGTTCTTAGAGACTGGGCCGGCCGGGGTGTGAAGTGTGTCCTTTTGAGGCCGCCGTTCTTAGAGACTGGGCCGGCCGGGGTGTGAAGTCAGTCCTTTTGAGGCTCACAGGCCGCCGCGTCAGCGGAAGGCCAGCGTCTGTCTCACAGTCAGAGAAAATCTACCGGATAATCAGCAAACAGTTACCTCTTCAAATCTGGCAACTCACACTTAATGACGAAACATTCTGGGACATTTGCTTCTCTGAAATTTGATAAAATTCAACAATACATAGTTTGAATAATCATAAGAGAATAATATAACTCCATTTGCCAATCTAGCAAAAGGTTCAATGCCCCGTTCATATGCAGAAAGCTTCAGTAAATGTTTACCACCTGCAGGCATGTTCCGAGTATTGTCCGATACAAACGCTGAGTGTGTTTGGTTTGGTTTGGTTTGAGTGATTATGGTATAAATGGACTGTTAAATGGAATGCCACGTAAGTTTCCATGCAGGAACATTCTGTTACGTCCTGGTGGTTATTGAACCAAAGGCAGCCAGCCAGATGCAGTCACTTCAGGTACAAATATTGTTTTGCTCTATATTTAGCGTGGTCTGTATAAGGCGATCGAGCGACAATCGAGAAAGCCGATTGTAAACGGAAGCTAACATCGACATAGTACCTACGCAGCGCCCCTATCCACGGAATGCAGCGGTATCATGATAGTATTATCTTGTGGACATAACGGGACCTAAATACAGACGTGCATATCCATACGAGAAAAAAAAGCAAAGCAGCATGCATTGCAGCAGGATGCAGTGAGGCTGCTTTATCAGTCGGCCTCAACATGCAGCCTTCCGGGCGGATATAGAGCTCGGATCGGCTCGGGTCACGTACTTAGGGTAAGCTCAGGTCACTGGCGTCAGGGCGGCTTACATAAGCGTACCCACCGGCCGGGATCCGTCCCTCACATAAGCGTGTGTACCACCGTATTCGTCCTGGCAGCAGTCAGGTGATGCTGTCATAATTCATGTACACACACTGGCGCACCCTCCCCCCCCCCCCCCCCCGGTGACCTGAGCATGGGTGCGTATACCGATCAGAACCCAATATCTATACTGGTGCGTCAAATTTAATTGCTAGCTGGACAAAGCCAAATTTGGCTACAGATAAATATAGCAATACATCATGTTGCTCATGGTCCATACTAATATATACTTTTTAAACGGTGAATCATGCATGTATTGTATATGTACGCAAAACAATTATAACAACAATATGTTAACTGCAATTATATGACGAACTGCAATTAATTATATGAGCCATCCGTTTATCAAGCAACGAAGACGCACGAAGTCGCAGCATCAATCGTGTTAGAGATCTGTTCACCAACAACGGATACAACAACAAAACGGTCAACAAAGCCATCAACACCTGCTTGACTCAGAGACCTCGGGCCCGGAGTAGTAGGAGCAAGAAGCCAGTAACCCGGATGGTTCTACCGTTCATCAATGACCAGCTATCCAGCACAGTGCAGGCAGTTATCCGTGGGAGCGACCAACAAGACCTAGGAGTGACCTGGACTAATGGTAATACCATTAAACGCCAGCTAGTTCGGTCGGCTCTCAAGCCACCGCCCTGTCCAGGGGGAGCAAGATGCCATGCATGCGTCGCGGGTCTTCAGCAGGGCAGGTGTCACACATCACACACACACACACACACACACACACACACACACACACACACACACACACACACACACACACACACACACACACACACACACACACACACACACACACACACACACACACACACACACACACACACACACACACACACACACACACACACACACACACACACACACACACACACACACACACACACACACACACACACACACACACACACACACACACACACACACACACACACACACACACACACACGCACGCACGCACGCACGCACGCACGCACGCACGCACGCACGCACGCACGCACGCACGCACGCACGCACGCACGCACGCACGCACGCACGCACGCACGCACGCACGCACGCACGCACGCACGCACGCACGCACCCACGCACCCACACACCCACACACCCACACACCCACACACACACCCACACACACACACACACACACACACACACACACACACACACACACACACACACACACACACACACACACACACACACACACACACACACACACACACACACACACACACACACACACACACACACACACACACACACACACACACACATGTCGTGTACCAGCTGGCATGCACCATATGTAAGAATACCTACATAGGAGAAACGGAGCGGATCGTACGACTCCGTTATAATGAACATCTACGAGACGCCAAAAACAAACGTATGGACAGCTCATGGGGCGAACACTTCCAAGACGAACATTACAATTATCAGCCGGACTCTAAGTGCATCACAGCTAAAATCTTACAAGTGTGTAGTAATGAACGTGATCGGAAAATAGCAGAATCATTACACATCAGAGACCACCTTCCAAGATTAAATACAGCTTCGTGGACAATCATGGGATAGCATATCCCAAAATATCATATCATAGTATCATCATAGTATCACCATAGTATCATCATAGTATCATCATAGTATGTGGCTTTTTATGGGCTTATGACAATGCTATTTTGGGATACGTACTATGTAAAAATGGCATTAACTACTAACTAGTGATGTTATATGATGTTATCATGTAATGTCATGTATGTTATGTCATGTATGCTATCCCGGCATTGACTGAGGTCTCAGCAGAGCGCCATTGACTGGGGGGGGGGGGGGGGGGCGTTACACGCCCCCTGGTTATCTTCCGAACCAATGATCGCAGCGAGACGTGCAAGGCGGCAATCGAAAGCTCTCAATGAGATTAATTTAAATCATACTAAAAAATTGTCAAAGTGAACTCAAATGTGAGGTCACGGTCAGGTCAAACGTCAAAATCGACGTATTTGAGTTTATGGGCCATACTTTCCATCCAAAGCCTTCGATTAGGATCATGATCACCCAAAGTGCTGCCAAAGGTATGATACACATCCCACATGAGCTAAAGTGAGATTGTTGGCCAAGGTCAAGGTCAATGTCAGGTCACAAAAGGTCACTATGCTCAAAATATCTACGAAAGTCATGCAACATATGTTTTATGAATGATTTTCCACGTATAATTCGATAATGATAGTCATTGTACCACCTGAATTCATTTACGTAAAGTTAATGTCAAGTTCAAGTCAAGTTCGTGTCACTGAAGGTAAAAAAAGTTGCATTGATAAATATAAATACAACAGACATGTTCTAGACCAGTTTTGTCTCATAAATACAGTGGCGCAATTTATTGGTCTGTATCTGGTCAATCAAAGCAAAAAAAAACATTTTTGTTATTGTATTTGACGTCATGAGTTACCCATACTTTAGATGCCATAAGTCAGTAAAAAATGGTGATAACATTATGAAATGTGGTATCGTAGTTTACCATATGTGTTTCTCTGACTTATGTTCCGGCTTTTTGAATATCTTTGAAAAAATGTGATTTTTTTGGCATTCCCCTCCTAAAAAACGTGTTTTTTTGGGGGGGGGTCAAAAACCTTCTTTTTAAAATTACGAGATAGCCATGTTGTAGCCCTTGCCATTTGCTATATTTAGACATTTTTGTATTGCATTTGGCTCAAAATATGGCATTTGTACGGTCTATTACATTTTAGCTGATTTTGGTGTAAAACTCGTGTGTAGTGAAGTCATTAAATTTGATACAACACGCATCTTTTCGACGAAATTGCCATCTTTTCGACGAAATTGCTTTATTTTGTCACAGAAAACGTAAACGTGATTTATAAGAAGATACCCGAAGTTTCACGTTGATAGCGCTATTGGTTTTTGAGTTATTACGAAAATGCATCCGGGGGGAGGGGGGGGGGGGGGGGGGGGGGCGGGGAAACGCCCTCCTCCCCAGTCAATGGCGGGCTATCAGGTAGGAATACAAAATTAAAAAAACAGAAAACAATGTTTTGTGTGCTATTCATTACTTTTGTTTTATGTTGCTTTAAGAATCCTGATTTAAGAGTGAGAACATGTGTAGACGATCCTCCTGACGATCGCCGCGAAAATTGTCATGTCTGTTTAAATGCTATATCAGATGCTTGGCGGCGTTCGTGGTGTTGTGGGTATTTTATATAACTAAACTGAAGAAGGATTGTATCCGAAATATATTCAACTTTCTCTTTTTATATTTTGCAAGCTAAGTTTTGAACATAAGGTTATACTAATATAATATCTTGCAAAATATGTTAAGTAAATGTTCAGAATAACCACACCTAATCTTTGGCGGCCACCGACGGCCAGTCGCTCGCCATCCAGCATAATTTCCAAATCAATGCTGGCAGCTGTTCAGGTTCTGTCGAATAGCCGAGAACTTCTGTTCTGCTGAATACAATCCCTCTGTGTGTGCCAGCCCATACCGGTCCCACACAATGCGCAGTCAGGCGGTCGAGCTGGCGGGGTCATCTCCCTGTCACCGACCAAAGCGGCCTTGTCCGCCAGCGAGGGACGGAGACCTGAGCTTGTCTCCCCCGAGGGACAGTGCGAAGATCAGGCGCGGCCACGACTGAATCTGTCACTGTAACAGATTCATCAGCCCAGCTCCGACGCAGTTGGTCGCTGCAACTTGTATTTGTATTTATTGAGCAAACACACATAGGCACAGGGTCCACTTACGCTTGCAGTCATGCTGCCTCCTGCAATGCACCCAACTGTGCCTGTATACCGGTATATGCCGTCAGCGCGACTCTCTCCGCGACTCTCTCCGCGACTCTCTCCGCGACTCTCTCCGCGACTCTCTCCGCTACTCTCTCCGCTACTCTCTCCGCGACTCTCTCCGCGACTCTCTCCGCGACTCTCTCCGCTACTCTCTCCGCGACTCTCTCCGCGACTCTCTCCGCGACTCTCTCCGCAACTCTCTCCGCTACTCTCTCCGCGACTCTCTCCGCTACGCAAAAATCTTATATGTTATCTTGGCAGAGGTACATAAGTGCCAAAATTAGTCGGTGTTTACCACCGTCCCCAAGGAAAACACCACCGTCCCCAAGTCGGTGCTACGTCACAATACCACCGTCCGCAAGGCGGTGCTACGTCACAATGTCACCGTCCCTAAGGCGGTGCTACGTCACAATACCACCGTCCGCTAGGCGGTGCTACGTCACAATACCACTGTCCGCAAGGCGGTGCTACGTCACAATACCACCGTCCGCAAGGCGGTGCTACGTCACAATGTCACCGTCCCTAAGGCGGTGCTACGTCACAATACCACCGTCCGCAAGGCGGTTGCTACGTCACAATACCACCGTCCGCAAGGCGGTGCTACGTCACAATGTCACCGTCCCTAAGGCGGTGCTAAGTCACAATACCACCGTCCGCAAGGCGGTGCTACGTCACAATACCACCGTCCCTAAGGCGGTGCTACGTCACAATACCACCGTCCGCAAGGCGGTGCTACGTCACAATACCACCGTCCGCAAGGCGGTGCTACGTCACAATACCACCGTCCGCAAGGCGGTGCTACGTCACAATACCACCGTCCGCAAGGCGGTGCTACGTCACAATACCACCGTCCGCAAGGCGGTGCTACGTCACAATACCACCGTCCGCAAGGCGGTGCTACGTCACAATACCACCGTCCGCAAGGTGGTGCTACGTCACAATACCACCGTCCGCAAGGCGGTGCTACGTCACAATACCACCGTCCCCAAGTCGGTGCTACGTCACAATACCACCGTCCCTAAGGCGGTGCTACGTCACAATACCACCGTCCCCAAGTCGGTGCTACGTCACAATACCCACCCGTACCCCGCTAAGGCGGTGCTACGTCACAATACCACACGTCCGCAGGCGTATGTCATACTGTCACCGACTCCTGCAACTTTATGTCATACTGTCACCGACTCTCTGCACTTTATGTCATAATGTCACCGACTCTCGTGTGCTTTATGTCATACTGTCACCGACTCTCTGCACTTTATGTCATACTGTCACTGACTCTCTGCACTTTATGTCATAATGTCACCGACTCTCTGTGCTTTATGTCACAGTGTCACCGACTCTCTGCACTTTATGTCATCACTGTCAACGGACTCTCTGCACTTTATGTCATAATGTCATCGACTCGCTGCACTTTATGTCATAATGTCATCGACTCGCTGCACGTTTATGTCATA
>JAXIVJ010015142.1:0-32478 GCA_036785665.1 Chirona hameri
CAGGTATGCGACAGGGGCACACACTGAGGCGAGGACCCGCGACAGGTATGCGACAGGGGCACACACTGTGGCGAGGACCCGCGACAGGTATGCGACAGGGGCACACACTGAGGCGAGGACCCGCGACAGGTATGCGACAGGGGCACACACTGAGGCGAGGACCCGCGACAGGTATGCGACAGGGGCACACACTGAGGCGAGGACCCGCGACAGGTATGCGACAGGGGCACACACTGAGGCGAGGACCCGCGACAGGTATGCGACAGGGGCACACACTGGGGCGAGGACCCGCGACAGGTATGCGACAGGGGCACACACTGAGGCGAGGACCCGCGACAGGTATGCGACAGGGGCACACACTGAGGCGAGGACCTGCGACAGGTATGCGACAGGGGCACACACTGGGGCGAGGACCCGCGACAGGTATGCGACAGGGGCACACACTGAGGCGAGGACCCGCGACAGGTATGCGACAGGGGCACACACTGGGGCGAGGACCCGCGACAGGTATGCGACAGGGGTACACACTGAGGCGAGGACCCGCGACAGGTATGCGACAGGGGCACACACTGAGGCGAGGACCCGCGACAGGTATGCGACAGGGGCACACACTGAGGCGAGGACCCGCGACAGGTATGCGACAGGGGCACACACTGAGGCGAGGACCCGCGACAGGTATGCGACAGGGGCACACACTGAGGCGAGGACCCGCGACAGGTATGCGACAGGGGCACACACTGAGGCGAGGACCCGCGACAGGTATGCGACAGAGGCAGACCAGCCAGTCCTCCGCCGTCTCATCTGTGGCATCACCGAAATCCAGCCGGCCATGGCGGCAAATTCACACCACACCCATGGCAAAAAGGGCAACGAGTACGGCAGCGGGAGACTAACGGGGGAAAATGGACAGCGTCACTTCCAGTGTAGCGGGTCATGACGACGGTCAAGTCATAGGTCATTATACAGGTCGCACATTGTGGTGGCATGAGTTCCTCCCCCCCCCCTGGTTTCCGACCTGACGCCGCCCTTGCACCGTGCGTGCACAGACTAGAACACAGTGCGTGTGTGAGTCTGGGGAGCGGCGCGGCGCGCGCAGATTCGTTAGGCCGTCTCTGTAATATACGCGAGTGTCTGTGTCGACAGGCGATCGCAGAGCGGAGCCGGAGATGCCCACGGCAGGACATCAATCACGCATAGGTAACCAGTCTCAGACGAAATATCTTGTAATTGACGGCGCGAAATCACAGGTTTGTGGATGCAGTACCGTTTGATTGCAAACGGTACTGCATCCACACTGTTGCAAAGTCGCGGGTCACAGCTGTCGCCCTTGTGGAGGACGGTGTAAGGCCGCGGGTTATAGGACCGTGTGGCAGGCGGTGTAGAGCCTCAGGTCTTCATACCTTATGGTAGACTGAGTAGAATGTGTTGACGTACGCCGCTCCGCCCAGCACCCCCTCCCACAACACCACTGCCATCACCAGCCAGTAGCTGGGCAGGAACAGGTAGTACGCCTCGTAGAAGAAAAACACCGCGTTCGCCACCTGAGAACAGCATACAAACCACGCTCACAGTGCCAATTAATTGTCGAGGTAGGTCATTCAGCGACGATGAATAAACGAAAAACAAATTAACTGATCTGAAATGCTACAGGAGAGTAATACATTCTTATGTCCAGGTCAGACGTAATATCCTGCAACTTCGATCAGAGTTCAGGACAGGCAATATAATGATTCTGCAAATACGGGTGTGATAAATCATGCTTGGAAATGCAAATAGCAAACCACATTGTTCTATGAAGTAACCATCAGTGAAAAGTGCAGCCAAAACACTCAAAACATTACTAACTACCTCTGAACACAACCTACCATCAGAAAGACAATCAAACGTGTTCCTTTACTATAAGTCAGTTGCAAGGCAGCCGCGGAAACACCAGAGTAGCACCCGCCAAAGGCCAACAATGCCACCTACCTGGAGTACGGTGAGGATCCATACCCGCTCAATATGGAACACGTTCACCGAGGAGCGAGAGAGGAACACTCCCACCTGGTACACCACCTGTAGCCACCGGTACTGGTCACTGTGCGACAGCCAGATATCTGCCCGGAGCGAGCAGAGAATCATCAACTCGTGTGTAGTCACGCAGCAAAGTATTTTCGCATATTCACGTTTGCTCACATTCACATGCACACGCATATTTACATTTCTACTTACATTCACAAATGGCATTATAGCACACGTTACTGCCACCAGAAGAACAAGTGTAGCTTCACCAAAAACGAACTTCCCCACTCACTTCTGAACCAGATGAGTTCAACCAGTCCCTGGTTGATGAAGTATTCAGCGAAGTAGATCACTCCGAGAGGCACCATGAACACGGGCAGCAGACGTAGCAGCGAGAACTTCTCCTGGCGCGAGAGGGGCACCGGAGCCGAGCTGCGGCCCGACGAGACGGAGGCAGCCGGAGCCGCCGCAACAGCAGCAGGGCGGCAGCACGAGGACGCCTGAGACGGAGGGTGGCGCAGCAGAGACGTGTACCTGGATAGACACGGGGAGGAGAGGGAGGTCCGTCACCACACCACACAACACGTCCTGTCCTACAGAGTCAGATAGACACGGGGAGGAGAGGGAGGTCCGTCACTACACCACACAACACGTCCTGTCCTACAGAGTCAGATAGACACGGAGAGGAGAGGGAGGTCCGTCACTACACCACACAACACGTCCTGTCCTACAGAGTCAGACAGACAGGGGAGGAGAGGGAGGTCCGTCACTACACCACACAACACGTCCTGTCCTACAGAGTCAGATAGACACGGGGAGGAGAGGGAGGTCCGTCACTACACCACACAACACGTCCTGTCCTACAGAGTCAGATAGACACGGGGAGGAGAGGGAGGTCCGTCACCACACCACACAACACGTCCTGTCCTACAGAGTCAGATAGACACGGGGGAGGAGAGGGAGGTCCGTCACTACACCACACAACACGTCCTGTCCTACAGAGTCAGACAGACACAGGGGAGGAGAGGGAGGTCCGTCACCACACCACACAACACGTCCTGTCCTACAGAGTCAGACACAGGGGAGGAGAGGGAGGTCCGTCACCACACCACACAACACGTCCTGTCCTACAAAGTCAGACAGACAGGGGAGGAGAGGGAGGTCCGTCACTACACCACACAACACGTCCTGTCCTACAGAGTCAGATAGACACGGGGAGGAGAGGGAGGTCCGTCACCACACCACACAACACGTCCTGTCCTACAGAGTCAGATAGACACGGGGAGGAGAGGGAGGTCCGTCACCACACCACACAACACGTCCTGCCCTACAGAGTCAGATAGACACGGGGGAGGAGAGGGAGGTCCGTCACTACACCACACAACACGTCCTGTCCTACAGAGTCAGACACAGGGGAGGAGAGGGAGGTCCGTCACTACACCACACAACACGTCCTGTCCTACAGAGTCAGACAGACACAGGGGAGGAGAGGGAGGTCCGTCACCACACCACACAACACGTCCTGTCCTACAGAGTCAGACAGACGGGGGAGGAGAGGGAGGTCCGTCACTACACCACACAACACGTCCTGTCCTACAGAGTCAGACAGACACAGGGGAGGAGAAGGAGGTCCGTCACCACACCACACAACACGTCCTGTCCTACAGAGTCAGACAGACGGGGGAGGAGAGGGAGGTCCGTCACTACACCACACAACACGTCCTGTCCTACAGAGTCAGACAGACAGGGGAGGAGAGGGAGGTCCGTCACTACACCACACAACACGTCCTGTCCTACAGAGTCAGACAGACACAGGGGAGGAGAGGGAGGTCCGTCACCACCACACCACACAACACGTCCTGTCCTACAGAGTCAGATAGACACGGGGAGGAGAGGGAGGTCCGTCACCACACCACACAACACGTCCTGTCCTACAGAGTCAGATAGACACGGGGAGGAGAGGGAGGTCCGTCACTACACCACACAACACGTCCTGTCCTACAGAGTCAGACAGACAGGGGAGGAGAGGGAGGTCCGTCACTACACCACACAACACGTCCTGTCCTACAGAGTCAGACAGACACAGGGGAGGAGAGGGAGGTCCGTCACTACACCACACAACACGTCCTGTCCTACAGAGTCAGACACAGGGGAGGAGAGGGAGGTCCGTCACTACACCACACAACACGTCCTGTCCTAGAGAGTCAGATAGACACGGGGAGGAGAGGGAGGTCCGTCACCACACCACACAACACGTCCTGTCCTACAGAGTCAGACACAGGGGGAGGAGAGGGAGGTCCGTCACTACACCACACAACACGTCCTGTCCTACAGAGTCAGATAGACACGACAGGAGAGGGAGGTCCGTCACCACACCACACCACACAACACGTCCTGTCCTACAGAGTCAGACAGACAGGGGAGGAGAGGGAGGTCCGTCACTACACCACACAACACGTCCTGTCCTACAGAGTCAGACAGACACAGGGGAGGAGAGGGAGGTCCGTCACTACACCACACAACACGTCCTGTCCTACAGAGTCAGACAGACACACGGGGGAGGAGAGGGAGGTCCGTCACCACACCACACAACACGTCCTGTCCTACAGAGTCAGATAGACACTGGGAGGAGAGGGAGGTCCGTCACTACATCACACAACACGTCCTGTCCTACAGAGATAGACACGGGGAGGAGAGGGAGGTCCGTCACTACACCACACAACACGTCCTGTCCTACAGAGTCAGATAGACACGGGGAGGAGAGGGAGGTCCGTCACTACACCACACAACACGTCCTGTCCTACAGAGTCAGATAGACACGGGGAGGAGAGGGAGGTCCGTCACCACACCACACAACACGTCCTGTCCTACAGAGTCAGATAGACACAGGGGAGGAGAGGGAGGTCCGTCACTACACCACACAACACGTCCTGTCCTACAGAGTCAGATAGACACGGGGAGGAGAGGGAGGTCCGTCACTACACCACACAACACGTCCTGCCCTACAGAGTCAGATAGACACGGGGAGGAGAGGGAGGTCCGTCACTACACCACACAACACGTCCTGTCCTACAGAGTCAGATAGACACGGGGAGGAGAGGGAGGTCCGTCACCACACCACACAACACGTCCTGTCCTACAGAGTCAGACACGGGGAGGAGAGGGAGGTCCGTCACTACACCACACAACACGTCCTGTCCTACAGAGTCAGATAGACACGGGGAGGAGAGGGAGGTCCGTCACTACACCACACAACACGTCCTGTCCTACAGAGTCAGATAGACACGGGGAGGAGAGGGAGGTCCGTCACCACACCACACAACACGTCCTGTCCTACAGTCAGACACGGGGGAGGAGAGGGAGGTCCGTCACTACACCACACAACACGTCCTGTCCTACAGAGTCAGATAGACACGGGGAGGAGAGGGAGGTCCGTCACCACACCACACAACACGTCCTGTCCTACAGAGTCTGACAGACGGGGGAGGAGAGGGAGGTCCGTCACTACACCACACAACACGTCCTGTCCTACAGAGTCAGATAGACACGGGGAGGAGAGGGAGGTCCGTCACCACACCACACAACACGTCCTGTCCTACAGAGTCAGACAGACACAGGGGGAGGAGAGGGAGGTCCGTCACTACACCACACAACACGTCCTGTCCTACAGAGTCAGACAGACACAGGGGGAGGAGAGGGAGGTCTGTCACTACACCACACAACACGTCCTGTCCTACAGAGTCAGACAGACACAGGGGAGGAGAGGGAGGTCCGTCACTACACCACACAACACGTCCTGTCCTACAGAGTCAGATAGACACGGGGAGGAGAGGGAGGTCCGTCACTACACCACACAACACGTCCTGTCCTACAGAGTCAGACAGACACGGGGAGGAGAGGGAGGTCCGTCACTACACCACACAACACGTCCTGTCCTACAGAGTCAGATAGACACGGGGAGGAGAGGGAGGTCCGTCACCACACCACACAACACGTCCTGTCCTACAGAGTCAGACAGACAGGGGAGGAGAGGGAGGTCCGTCACTACACCACACAACACGTCCTGTCCTACAGAGTCAGACTCAGACACAGGGGAGGAGAGGGAGGTCCGTCACTACACCACACAACACGTCCTTTCCTACAGAGTCAGACACGGGGGAGGAGAGGGAGGTCCATCACTACACCACACAACACGTCCTGTCCTACAGAGTCAGATAGACACGGGGAGGAGAGGGAGGTCCGTCACCACACCACACAACACGTCCTGTCCTACAGAGTCTGACAGACGGGGGAGGAGAGGGAGGTCCGTCACTACACCACACAACACGTCCTGTCCTACAGAGTCAGATAGACACGGGGAGGAGAGGGAGGTCCGTCACCACACCACACAACACGTCCTGTCCTACAGAGTCAGACAGACACAGGGGGAGGAGAGGGAGGTCCGTCACTACACCACACAACACGTCCTGTCCTACAGAGTCAGACAGACACAGGGGGAGGAGAGGGAGGTCTGTCACTACACCACACAACACGTCCTGTCCTACAGAGTCAGACAGACACAGGGGAGGAGAGGGAGGTCCGTCACTACACCACACAACACGTCCTGTCCTACAGAGTCAGATAGACACGGGGAGGAGAGGGAGGTCCGTCACTACACCACACAACACGTCCTGTCCTACAGAGTCAGACAGACACGGGGAGGAGAGGGAGGTCCGTCACTACACCACACAACACGTCCTGTCCTACAGAGTCAGATAGACACGGGGAGGAGAGGGAGGTCCGTCACTACACCACACAACACGTCCTGTCCTACAGAGTCAGACAGACACAGGGGAGGAGAGGGAGGTCCGTCACTACACCACACAACACGTCCTGTCCTACAGAGTCAGATAGACACGGGGAGGAGAGGGAGGTCCGTCACTACACCACACAACACGTCCTGTCCTACAGAGTCAGATAGACACGGGGAGGAGAGGGAGGTCCGTCACTACACCACACAACACGTCCTGTCCTACAGAGTCAGATAGACACGGGGAGGAGAGGGAGGTCCGTCACTACACCACACAACACGTCCTGTCCTACAGAGTCAGATAGACACGGGGAGGAGAGGGAGGTCCGTCACTACACCACACAACACGTCCTGTCCTACAGAGTCAGACAGACACAGGGGGAGGAGAGGGAGGTCCGTCACTACACCACACAACACGTCTTGTCCTACAGAGTCAGACAGACACAGGGGGAGGAGAGGGAGGTCCGTCACTACACCACACAACACGTCCTGTCCTACAGAGTCAGATAGACACGGGGAGGAGAGGGAGGTCCGTCACCACACCACACAACACGTCATGTCCTACAGAGTCAGACACAGGGGAGGAGAGGGAGGTCCGTCACTACACCACACAACACGTCCTGTCCTACAGAGTCAGATAGACACGGGGAGGAGAGGGAGGTCCGTCACTACACCACACAACACGTCCTGTCCTACAGAGTCAGACAGACACAGGGGGAGGAGAGGGAGGTCCGTCACTACACCACACAACACGTCCTGTCCTACAGAGTCAGATAGACACGGGGAGGAGAGGGAGGTCCGTCACTACACCACACAACACGTCCTGTCCTACAGAGTCAGACACAGGGGAGGAGAGGGAGGTCCGTCACTACACCACACAACACGTCCTGTCCTACAGAGTCAGATAGACACGGGGAGGAGAGGGAGGTCCGTCACTACACCACACAACACGTCCTGTCCTACAGAGTCAGACACAGGGGAGGAGAGGGAGGTCCGTCACTACACCACACAACACGTCCTGTCCTACAGAGTCAGATAGACACGGGGAGGAGAGGGAGGTCCGTCACTACACCACACAACACGTCCTGTCCTACAGAGTCAGATAGACACGGGGAGGAGAGGGAGGTCCGTCACTACACCACACAACACGTCCTGCCCTACAGAGTCAGTCAGACACGGGGAGGAGAGGGAGGTCCGTCACCACACCACACAACACGTCCTGTCCTACAGAGTCAGATAGACACGGGGGAGGAGAGGGAGGTCCGTCACTACACCACACAACACGTCCTGTCCTACAGAGTCAGATAGACACAGGGGAGGAGAGGGAGGTCCGTCACTACACCACACAACACGTCCTGTCCTACAGAGTCAGATAGACACGGGGAGGAGAGGGAGGTCCGTCACTACACCACACAACACGTCCTGTCCTACAGAGTCAGACAGACACAGGGGGAGGGGAGGGAGGTCCGTCACTACACCACACAACACGTCCTGTCCTACAGAGTCAGATAGACACGGGGAGGAGAGGGAGGTCCGTCACTACACCACACAACACGTCCTGTCCTACAGAGTCAGTCACAGGGGAGGAGAGGGAGGTCCGTCACTACACCACACAACACGTCCTGTCCTACAGAGTCAGATAGACACGGGGAGGAGAGGGAGGTCCGTCACTACACCACACAACACGTCCTGTCCTACAGAGTCAGATAGACACGGGGAGGAGAGGGAGGTCCGTCACTACACCACACAACACGTCCTGTCCTACAGAGTCAGACACACGGGGGAGGAGAGGGAGGTCCGTCACTACACCACACAACACGTCCTGTCCTACAGAGTCAGACAGACACAGGGGGAGGAGAGGGAGGTCCGTCACTACACCACACAACACGTCCTGTCCTACAGAGTCAGACACACGGGGGAGGAGAGGGAGGTCCGTCACTACACCACACAACACGTCCTGTCCTACAGAGTCAGACAGACACAGGGGGAGGAGAGGGAGGTCCGTCACTACACCACACAACACGTCCTGTCCTAGAGAGTCAGATAGACACGGGGAGGAGAGGGAGGTCCGTCACTACACCACACAACACGTCCTGTCCTACAGAGTCAGACAGACACAGGGGGAGGAGAGGGAGGTCAGTCACTACACCACACAACACGTCCTGTCCTACAGAGTCAGACAGACGGGGGAGGAGAGGGAGGTCCGTCACTACACCACACAACACGTCCTGTCCTACAGAGTCAGACAGACACAGGGGATGAGAGGGAGGTCCGTCACTACACCACACAACACGTCCTGTCCTACAGAGTCAGACACAGGGGAGGAGAGCGAGGTCCGTCACTACACCACACAACACGTCCTGTCCTACAGAGTCAGACACAGGGGAGGAGAGGGAGGTCCGTCACTACACCACACAACACGTCCTGTCCTACAGAGTCAGACACAGGGGAGGAGAGGGAGGTCCGTCACTACACCACACAACACGTCCTGTCCTACAAAGTCAGTCAGACACAGGGGAGGAGAGGGAGGTCCGTCACTACACCACACAACACGTCCTGTCCTACAGAGTCAGACACAGGGGAGGAGAGGGAGGTCCGTCACTACACCACACAACACGTCCTGTCCTACAGAGTCAGACACAGGGGAGGAGAGGGAGGTCCGTCACTACACCACACAACACGTCCTGTCCTACAGAGTCAGACACGGGAGAGGAGAGGGAGGTCCGTCACTACACCACACAACACGTCCTGTCCTACAGAGTCAGATAGACACGGGGAGGAGAGGGAGGTCCGTCACTACACCACACAACACGTCCTGTCCTACAGAGTCAGACAGACACAGGGGAGGAGAGGGAGGTCCGTCACTACACCACACAACACGTCCTGTCCTACAGAGTCAGACACGGGGGAGGAGAGGGAGGTCCGTCACTACACCACACAACACGTCCTGTCCTACAGAGTCAGACACGGGGGAGGAGAGGGAGGTCCGTCACTACACCACACAACACGTCCTGTCCTACAGAGTCAGACGGACACAGGGGAGGAGAGGGAGGTCCGTCACTACACCACACAACACGTCCTGTCCTACAGAGTCAGACAGACACAGGGGAGGAGAGGGAGGTCCGTCACTACACCACACAACACGTCCTGTCCTACAGAGTCAGACAGACACGGGGGAGGAGAGGGAGGTCCGTCACTACACCACACAACACGTCCTGTCCTACAGAGTCAGACACAGGGGAGGAGAGGGAGGTCCGTCACTACACCACACAACACGTCCTGTCCTACAGAGTCAGACTCAGACACGGGGGAGGAGAGGGAGGTCCGTCACTACACCACACAACACGTCCTGTCCTACAGAGTCAGACAGACACAGGGGAGGAGAGGGAGGTCCGTCACTACACCACACAACACGTCCTGTCCTACAGAGTCAGACTCAGACACGGGGGAGGAGAGGGAGGTCCGTCACTACACCACACAACACGTCCTGTCCTACAGAGTCAGACAGACACAGGGGAGGAGAGGGAGGTCCGTCACTACACCACACAACACGTCCTGTCCTACAGAGTCAGACTCAGACACAGGGGAGGAGAGGGAGGTCCGTCACTACACCACACAACACGTCCTGTCCTACAGAGTCAGACAGACACAGGGGAGGAGAGGGAGGTCCGTCACTACACCACACAACACGTCCTGTCCTACAGAGTCAGACAGACACAGGGGAGGAGAGGGAGGTCCGTCACTACACCACACAACACGTCCTGTCCTACAGAGTCAGACACGGGGGAGGAGAGGGAGGTCCGTCACTACACCACACAACACGTCCTGTCCTACAGAGTCAGACAGACGGGGGAGGAGAGGGAGGTCCGTCACTATACCACACAACACGTCCTGTCCTACAGAGTCAGACAGACAGGGGAGGAGAGGGAGGTCCGTCACTACACCACACAACACGTCCTGTCCTACAGAGTCAGACAGACAGGGGAGGAGAGGGAGGTCCGTCACTACACCACACAACACGTCCTGTCCTACAGAGTCAGACACGGGGGAGGAGAGGGAGGTCCGTCACTACACCACACAACACGTCCTGTCCTACAGAGTCAGACAGACAGGGGAGGAGAGGGAGGTCCGTCACTACACCACACAACACGTCCTGTCCTACAGAGTCAGACAGACACAGGGGGAGGAGAGGGAGGTCCGTCACTACACCACACAACACGTCCTGTCCTACAGAGTCAGACACACACAGGGGAGGAGAGGGAGGTCCGTCGCTACACCACACAACACGTCCTGTCCTACAGAGTCAGACACGGGGGAGGAGAGGGAGGTCCGTCACTACACCACACAACACGTCCTGTCCTACAGAGTCAGACAGACAGGGGAGGAGAGGGAGGTCCGTCACTACACCACACAACACGTCCTGTCCTACAGAGTCAGACAGACAGGGGAGGAGAGGGAGGTCCGTCACTACACCACACAACACGTCCTGTCCTACAGAGTCAGACAGACACAGGGGAGGAGAGGGAGGTCCGTCACTACACCACACAACACGTCCTGTCCTACAGAGTCAGTCAGACACGGGGGAGGAGAGGGAGGTCCGTCACTACACCACACAACACGTCCTGTCCTACAGAGTCAGACAGACACAGGGGAGGAGAGGGAGGTCCGTCACTACACCACACAACACGTCCTGTCCTACAGAGTCAGAGTCAGACACGGGGGAGGAGAGGGAGGTCTGTCACTACACCACACAACACGTCCTGTCCTACAGAGTCAGACAGACACAGGGGAGGAGAGGGAGGTCCGTCACTACACCACACAACACGTCCTGTCCTACAGAGTCAGACAGACACAGGGGAGGAGAGGGAGGTCCGTCACTACACCACACAACACGTCCTGTCCTACAGAGTCAGACAGACACAGGGGAGGAGAGGGAGGTCTGTCACTACACCACACAACACGTCCTGTCCTACAGAGTCAGACAGACACAGGGGAGGAGAGGGAGGTCCGTCACTACACCACACAACACGTCCTGTCCTACAGAGTCAGAGTCAGACACGGGGGAGGAGAGGGAGGTCCGTCACTACACCACACAACACGTCCTGTCCTACAGAGTCAGACACGGGGGAGGAGAGGGAGGTCCGTCACTACACCACACAACACGTCCTGTCCTACAGAGTCAGAGTCAGACACGGGGGAGGAGAGGGAGGTCCGTCACTACACCACACAACACGTCCTGTCCTACAGAGTCAGACACGGGGGAGGAGAGGGAGGTCCGTCACTACACCACACAACACGTCCTGTCCTACAGAGTCAGATAGACACAGGGGAGGAGAGGGAGGTCCGTCACTACACCACACAACACGTCCTGTCCTACAGAGTCAGACAGACACAGGGGAGGAGAGGGAGGTCCGTCACTACACCACACAACACGTCCTGTCCTACAGAGTCAGTCAGACACGGGGGAGGAGAGGGAGGTCCGTCACTACACCACACAACACGTCCTGTCCTACAGAGTCAGACAGACACAGGGGAGGAGAGGGAGGTCCGTCACTACACCACACAACACGTCCTGTCCTACAGAGTCAGACACGGGGGAGGAGAGGGAGGTCCGTCACTACACCACACAACACGTCATGTCCTACAGAGTCAGACAGACACAGGGGAGGAGAGGGAGGTCCGTCACTACACCACACAACACGTCCTGTCCTACAGAGTCAGACAGACACAGGGGAGGAGAGGGAGGTCCGTCACTACACCACACAACACGTCCTGTCCTACAGAGTCAGACAGACACAGGGGAGGAGAGGGAGGTCCGTCACTACACCACACAACACGTCCTGTCCTACAGAGTCAGACACGGGGGAGGAGAGGGAGGTCCGTCACTACACCACACAACACGTCCTGTCCTACAGAGTCAGAGTCAGACACGGGGGAGGAGAGGGAGTCCGTCACTACACCACACAACACGTCCTGTCCTACAGAGTCAGACACGGGGGAGGAGAGGGAGGTCTGTCACTACACCACACAACACGTCCTGTCTTACAGAGTCAGACAGACACAGGGGAGGAGAGGGAGGTCCGTCACTACACCACACAACACGTCCTGTCCTACAGAGTCAGACAGACACAGGGGAGGAGAGGGAGGTCCGTCACTACACCACACAACACGTCCTGTCCTACAGAGTCAGACAGACACAGGGGAGGAGAGGGAGGTCCGTCACTACACCACACAACACGTCCTGTCCTACAGAGTCAGACAGACACGGGGGAGGAGAGGGAGGTCTGTCACTACACCACACAACACGTCCTGTCCTACAGAGTCAGACACACGGGGGAGGAGAGGGAGGTCCGTCACTACACCACACAGCACGTCCTGTCCTACAGAGTCAGACAGACACAGGGGAGGAGAGGGAGGTCCGTCACTACACCACACAACACGTCCTGTCCTACAGAGTCAGACAGACACAGGGGAGGAGAGGGAGGTCCGTCACTACACCACACAACACGTCCTGTCCTACAGAGTCAGACACACGGGGGAGGAGAGGGAGGTCCGTCACTACACCACACAACACGTCCTGTCCTACAGAGTCAGACAGACGGGGGAGGAGAGGGAGGTCCGTCACTACACCACACAACACGTCCTGTCCTACAGAGTCAGACAGACGGGGGAGGAGAGGGAGGTCTGTCACTACACCACACAACACGTCCTGTCCTACAGAGTCAGACACACGGGGGAGGAGAGGGAGGTCCGTCACTACACCACACAACACGTCCTGTCCTACAGAGTCAGACAGACGGGGGAGGAGAGGGAGGTCCGTCACTACACCACACAACACGTCCTGTCCTACAGAGTCAGACACGGGGGAGGAGAGGGAGGTCTGTCACTACACCACACAACACGTCCTGTCCTACAGAGTCAGAAACACGGGGGAGGAGAGGGAGGTCTGTCACTACACCACACAACACGTCCTGTCCTACAGAGTCAGACACACGGGGGAGGAGAGGGAGGTCCGTCACTACACCACACAACACGTCCTGTCCTACAGAGTCAGACAGACAGAGGAGGAGAGGGAGGTCCGTCACTACACCACACAACACGTCCTGTCCTACAGAGACAGACACAGGGGAGGAGAGGGAGGTCCGTCACTACACCACACAACACGTCCTGTCCTACAGAGTCAGACACAGGGGAGGAGAGGGAGGTCCGTCACTACACCACACAACACGTCCTGTCCTACAGAGTCAGACACGGGGGAGGAGAGGGAGGTCCGTCACTACACCACACAACACGTCCTGTCCTACAGACTCAGACACAGGGGAGGAGAGGGAGTCCGTCACTACACCACACAACACGTCCTGTCCTACAGACTCAGACACAGGGGAGGAGAGGGAGGTCCGTCACTACACCACACAACACGTCCTGTCCTACAGAGTCAGACAGACACAGGGGAGGAGAGGGAGGTCCGTCACTACACCACACAACACATCCTGTCCTACAGAGTCAGACAGACACAGGAGAGGAGAGGGAGGTCCGTCACTACACCACACAACACGTCCTGTCCTACAGAGTCAGAGTCAGACACAGGGGGAGGAGAGGGAGGTCCGTCACTACACCACACAACACGTCCTGTCCTACAGAGTCAGACACGGGGGAGGAGAGGGAGGTCCGTCACTACACCACACAACACGTCCTGTCCTACAGAGTCAGACAGACACGGGGAGGAGAGGGAGGTCCGTCACTACACCACACAACACGTCCTGTCCTACAGAGTCAGACACAGGGGAGGAGAGGGAGGTCCGTCACTACACCACACAACACGTCCTGTCCTACAGAGTCAGACACAGGGGAGGAGAGGGAGGTCCGTCACTACACCACACAACACGTCCTGTCCTACAGAGTCAGACACACGGGGGAGGAGAGGGAGGTCCGTCACTACACCACACAACACGTCCTGTCCTACAGAGTCAGACACGGGGGAGGAGAGGGAGGTCCGTCACTACACCACACAACACGTCCTGTCCTACAGAGTCAGACAGACAGGGGAGGAGAGGGAGGTCCGTCACTACACCACACAACACGTCCTGTCCTACAGAGTCAGACACAGGGGAGGAGAGGGAGGTCCGTCACTACACCACACAACACGTCCTGTCCTACAGAGTCAGACACAGGGGAGGAGAGGGAGGTCCGTCACTACACCACACAACACGTCCTGTCCTACAGAGTCAGACACACGGGGGAGGAGAGGGAGGTCCGTCACTACACCACACAACACGTCCTGTCCTACAGAGTCAGACACGGGGGAGGAGAGGGAGGTCCGTCACTACACCACACACCACGTCCTGTCCTACAGAGTCAGACACAGGGGAGGAGAGGGAGGTCCGTCACTACACTACACAACACGTCCTGTCCTACAGAGTCAGACACAGGGGAGGAGAGGGAGGTCCGTCACTACACCACACAACACGTCCTGTCCTACAGAGTCAGATAGACACGGGGAGGAGAGGGAGGTCCGTCACTACACTACACAACACGTCCTGTCCTACAGAGTCAGACAGACACAGGAGAGGAGAGGGAGGTCCGTCACTACACCACACAACACGTCCCGTCCTACAGAGTCAGTCAGACACGGGGGAGGAGAGGGAGGTCCGTCACTACACCACACAACACGTCCTGTCCTACAGAGTCAGACAGACACAGGAGAGGAGAGGGAGGTCCGTCACTACACCACACAACACGCCCTGTCCTACAGAGTCAGACAGACACAGGAGAGGAGAGGGAGGTCCGTCACTACACCACACAACACGTCCTGTCCTACAGAGTCAGACACAGGGGAGGAGAGGGAGGTCCGTCACTACACCACACAACACGTCCTGTCCTACAGAGTCAGACAGACACAGGGGAGGAGAGGGAGGTCCGTCACTACACCACACAACACGTCCTGTCCTACAGAGTCAGAGTCAGACACAGGGGAGGAGAGGGAGGTCCGTCACTACACCACACAACACGTCCTGTCCTACAGAGTCAGACAGACACAGGGGAGGAGAGGGAGGTCCGTCACTACACCACACAACACGTCCTGTCCTACAGAGTCAGACAGACACAGGGGAGGAGAGGGAGGTCCGTCACTACACCACACAACACGTCCTGTCCTACAGAGTCAGACAGACACAGGGGAGGAGAGGGAGGTCCGTCACTACACCACACAACACGTCCTGTCCTACAGAGTCAGACACGGGGGAGGAGAGGGAGGTCCGTCACTACACCACACAACACGTCCTGTCCTACAGAGTCAGACAGACACAGGGGAGGAGAGGGAGGTCCGTCACTACACCACACAACACGTCCTGTCCTACAGAGTCAGACAGACAGGGGAGGAGAGGGAGGTCCGTCACTACACCACACAACACGTCCTGTCCTACAGAGTCAGACAGACACAGGGGAGGAGAGGGAGGTCCGTCACTACACCACACAACACGTCCTGTCCCACAGAGTCAGACAGACAGGGGAGGAGAGGGAGGTCCGTCACTACACCACACAACACGTCCTGTCCTACAGAGTCAGACACGGGGGGAGGAGAGGGAGGTCCGTCACTACACCACACAACACGTCCTGTCCTACAGAGTCAGACAGACACAGGGGGAGGAGAGGGAGGTCCGTCACTACACCACACAACACGTCCTGTCCTACAGAGTCAGTCAGACACGGGGGAGGAGAGGGAGGTCCGTCACTACACCACACAACACGTCCTGTCCTACAGAGTCAGACAGACACAGGGGAGGAGAGGGAGGTCCGTCACTACACCACACAACACGTCCTGTCCTACAGAGTCAGACAGACACAGGGGGAGGAGAGGGAGGTCCGTCACTACACCACACAACACGTCCTGTCCTACAGAGTCAGACAGACACAGGGGAGGAGAGGGAGGTCCGTCACTACACCACACAACACGACCTGTCCTACAGAGTCAGACAGACACAGGGGGAGGAGAGGGAGGTCCGTCACTACACCACACAACACGTCCTGTCCTACAGAGTCAGACACGGGGGGAGGAGAGGGAGGTCCGTCACTACACCACACAACACGTCCTGTCCTACAGAGTCAGACAGACACAGGGGGAGGAGAGGGAGGTCCGTCACTACACCACACAACACGTCCTGTCCTACAGAGTCAGACAGACGGGGGAGGAGAGGGAGGTCCGCCACTACACCGCACAACACGTCCTGTCCTACAGAGTCAGACACACGGGGGAGGAGAGGGAGGTCCGTCACTACACCACACAACACGTCCTGTCCTACAGAGTCAGACACAGGGGAGGAGAGGGAGGTCCGTCACTACACCATACAACACGTCCTGTCCTACAGAGTCAGACAGACACAGGGGAGGAGAGGGAGGTCCGTCACTACACCACACAACACGTCCTGTCCTACAGTCAGACAGACACAGGGGAGGAGAGGGAGGTCCGTCACTACACCACACAACATGTCCTGTCCTACAGAGTCAGACAGACACAGGGGAGGAGAGGGAGGTCCGTCACTACACCACACAACACGTCCTGTCCTACAGAGTCAGACAGACACAGGGGAGGAGAGGGAGGTCCGTCACTACACCACACAACACGTCCTGTCCTACAGAGTCAGACAGACACAGGGGAGGAGAGGGAGGTCCGTCACTACACCACACAACACGTCCTGTCCTACAGAGTCAGAGTCAGACACAGGGGAGGAGAGGGAGGTCCGTCACTACACCACACAACACGTCCTGTCCTACAGAGTCAGACACGGGGGAGGAGAGGGAGGTCCGTCACTACACCACACAACACGTCCTGTCCTACAGAGTCAGACACAGGGGGAGGAGAGGGAGGTCCGTCACTACACCACACAACACGTCCTGTCCTACAGAGTCAGACAGACACAGGGGAGGAGAGGGAGGTCCGTCACTACACCACACAACACGTCCTGTCCTACAGAGTCAGTCAGACACGGGGAGGAGAGGGAGGTCCGTCACTACACCACACAACACGTCCTGTCCTACAGAGTCAGTCAGACACGGGGGAGGAGAGGGAGGTCCGTCACTACACCACACAACACGTCCTGTCCTACAGAGTCAGTCTGACACGGGGGAGGAGAGGGAGGTCCGTCACTACACCACACAACACGTCCTGTCCTACAGAGTCAGACTCAGACACAGGGGAGGAGAGGGAGGTCCGTCACTACACCACACAACACGTCCTGTCCTACAGAGTCAGACAGACACAGGGGAGGAGAGGGAGGTCCGTCACTACACCACACAACACGTCCTGTCCTACAGAGTCAGACAGACACAGGGGAGGAGAGGGAGGTCCGTCACTACACCACACAACACGTCCTGTCCTACAGAGTCAGACACGGGGGAGGAGAGGGAGGTCCGTCACTACACCACACAACACGTCCTGTCCTACAGACTCAGACACAGGGGAGGAGAGGGAGGTCCGTCACTACACCACACAACATGTCCTGTCCTACAGAGTCAGACAGACACAGGGGAGGAGAGGGAGGTCCGTCACTACACCACACAACACGTCCTGTCCTACAGAGTCAGACTCAGACACAGGGGAGGAGAGGGAGGTCCGTCACTACACCACACAACACGTCCTGTCCTACAGAGTCAGACAGACACAGGGGAGGAGAGGGAGGTCCGTCACTACACCACACAACACGTCCTGTCCTACAGAGTCAGTCAGACACGGGGGAGGAGAGGGAGGTCCGTCACTACACCACACGACACGTCCTGTCCTACAGGGGACTGCAGCTGGTCGACGGAAAGCTGGATGTCCAGGATGAAAAGCTGGATGTCCAGCACGTGTTGAATGATCACGGTGTGGCAGTGATCCACGTGCGATGATGCTGCTGCATACGCCGTGCTGTCGGCTCTCAAAGAATGACAACGAATTGAAGAGAGTTTTGCCAAAACCGCCCAGGACACGTTCAATTAGAGGGCTTTCGATAAGGCTGATGTGAATTGTACACAATAGGGTTAACACAACTTCACACCTTTCTGCATTCGTGTATTTTACATGACAAAGCAAAACTTACCATCTCATAGTTAGACGCCAGGCTCTATTTTCGTAGTGACTGTCTCAGCCCCCACCCCCCTTCACTCACCAGTGCTCAAGTGTCACGTGATGGTCATGATGGCGGGGCAGATCACGTGACCATACTCACGTGAATGTCATGATGGCGGGTCAGATCACGTGACCATACTCACGTGATGGTCATGATGACGGGGCAAATCACGTGACCATACTCACGTGAAGGTCATGATGGCGGAGCAGATCACGTGACCATACTCACGTGATGGTCATGATGGCGGGGCAGATCACGTGACCATACTCACGTGATGGTCATGATGGCGGGGCAGATCACGTGACCACACTCACGTGATGATCATGATGGCGGGGCAGATCACTTGACCATACTCACGTGATGGTCATGATGGCGGGGCAGATCACGTGACCATACTCACGTGATGGTCATGATGACTGGGCAGATGAGCATCACGAACAGGGTGTTGCGCGGCGAGAGGCCAGCGTTGATGAGCGCCGCGTAGCTGAAGGAGCCGAGGACTCCAGAGAAGCCGGTACCGCTCGACCAAGTGGATACCACGTCACTGCCCGAGAACAGACGAGTCACAGGTCAGCACAAATCACGGTGGATAGCACGGCACTGCCCGAGAACAGACGAGTCACAGGTCAGGACAAATCACGGTGGATACCACGTCACTGCCGGAGAACAGACGAGTCACAGGTCAGGACAAATCAAGGTGGATAGCACGTCACTGCCGGAGAACAGACGAGTCACAGGTCAGGACAAATCACGGTGGATACCACGTCACTGCCGGAGAACAGACGAGTCACAGGTCAGGACAAATCACGGTGGATAGCACGGCACTCTCATGCTTTAGCACTGCGCTCGAGCTGTCACCAGCGGCTCGAAATGCCGCAGCTCTCAGAACCATATGCTACAACCGGTGTCGCATATTAGTTGGCCGTGTTATAAGTCATGCATTAATGCACTATCAGATGAGAGAGGCGCAACACATTACATGATTAAATGACAAAACTACGTCCGCCTACTCGATAAATCCACTGTTGATAACCTCGTTTTATCACATCTCACACCCACAACAATGACACTAATATGGTAAACATGATTATCTCGGCACACACCGAACCAATAATGACGCCCCACAGCAATAAGACACGAGTCGCACCGTGACAAACCCTGACCTCACACTTCCCCGTCGTATACTGACAGCGTGCAGAGTGTACTGACCTGTGGAAGGCGGCCCTTCTTCACACCCCCGTCGTATCCTGACAGCGTGTAGAGTGTACTGACCTGTGGAAGGCGGCCCTTCGTCACACCCCCGTCGTATCCTGACAGCGTGTAGAGTGTACTGACCTGTGGAAGGCGGCCCTTCTTCACACCGTCGTCTCCTGTCAGCGTGAGTGGGCCACTGACCTGTGGAAGTGCGAGGAGTAGGCGAGGAACGTCACCTCGCCGATACCGCTGCCCAGGGAGGCGGCCACCACACCCGTGTAGGCCATGGCCGAGCTGACAGAGGCGCCCACCAGCAGGAAGGAGACGGCGCTGAACAGTATCGTCACCGCTACACGGATACTGCCGGCAGAACGGGAGAAGGCCGGTTACTGGCCAGACGGCTGATTGGCGAATACAGAGGGAGAGCAACGGCAGAACGGGAGAAGGCCCGTCATTGGCCATATGGCTGATTGGCGAATACAGAGGGAGAGCAACGGCAGAACGGGAGAAGGCCGGTCACTGGCCAGACGGCTGATTGGCGAATACAGAGGGAGAGCAGCGGCAGAACGGGAGAAGGCCGGTCACTGGCCAGGCGGCTGATTGACGAATATAGAGGGAGAGCAACGGCAGAAGGCCGGTCACTGGCCAGACGGCTGATTGGCGAATACAGAGGGAGAGCAACGGCAGAAGGTCGGTCACTGGCCAGACGGCTGATTGGCGAATACAGAGGGAGAGCAACGGCAGAAGGCCGGTCACTGGCCAGACGGCTGATTGACGAATACAGAGGGAGAGCAGCGGCAGAACGGCAGAAGGCCGGTCACTGGCCAGACGGCTGATTAGCGAATACAGAGTGAGAGCAACGGCAGAAGGCCGGTCACTGGCCAGACGGATGATTGGCGAATACAGAGGGAGAGCAACGGCAGAAGGCCGGTCACTGGCCAGACGGCTGATTGGCGAATACAGAGGGAGAGCAACGGCAGAACGGCAGAAGGCCGGCCACTGGCCAGACGGCTGATTGGCGAATACAGAGGGAGAGCAGCGGCACAACGGCAGAAGGCCGGTCACTGGCCAGACGGCTGATTGGCGAATACAGAGGGAGAGCAACGGCAGAAGGCCGGTCACTGGCCAGACGGCTGATTGGCGAATACAGAGGGAGAGCAACGGCAGAAGGCCGGTCACTGGCCAGACGGCTGATTGGCGAATACAGAGGGAGAGCAACGGCAGAAGGCCGGTCACTGGCCAGACGGCTGATTGGCGAATACAGAGGGAGAGCAACGGCAGAAGGCCGGTCACTGGCCAGACGGCTGATTGGCGAATACAGAGGGAGAGCAACGGCAGAAGGCCGGTCACTGGCCAGACGGCTGATTGGCGAATACAGAGGGAGAGCAACGGCAGAAGGCCGGTCACTGGCCAGACGGCTGATTGGCGAATACAGAGGAAGAGCAACGGCAGAACGGGAGAAGGCCGGTCACTGGCCAGACGGCTGATTGGCGAATACAGAGGGAGAGCAACGGCAGAAGGCCGGTCACTGGCCAGACGGATGATTGGCGAATACAGAGGGAGAGCAACGGCAGAAGGCCGGTCACTGGCCAGACGGCTGATTGGCGAATACAGAGGGATAGCAGCGGCACAACGGCAGAAGGCCGGTCACTGGCCAGACGGCTGATTGGCGAATACAGAGGGAGAGCAACGGCAGAAGGCCGGTCACTGGCCAGACGGCTGATTGGCGAATACAGAGGGAGAGCAACGGCAGAAGGCCGGTCACTGGCCAGACGGCTGATTGGCGAATACAGAGGGAGAGCAACGGCAGAAGGCCGGTCACTGGCCAGACGGCTGATTGACGAATACAGAGGGAGAGCAGCGGCAGAACGGCAGAAGGCCGGTCACTGGCCAGACGGCTGATTGGCGAATACAGAGGGAGAGCAACGGCAGAAGGCCGGTCACTGGCCAGACGGCTGATTGGCGAATACAGAGGGAGAGCAACGGCAGAACGGCAGAAGGCCGGTCACTGGCCAGACGGCTGATTGGCGAATACAGAGGGAGAGCAGCGGCACAACGGCAGAAGGCCGGTCACTGGCCAGACGGCTGATTGGCGAATACAGAGGGAGAGCAACGGCAGAAGGCCGGTCACTGGCCAGACGGCTGATTGGCGAATACAGAGGGAGAGCAACGGCAGAAGGCCGGTCACTGGCCAGACGGCTGATTGGCGAATACAGAGGAAGAGCAACGGCAGAACGGGAGAAGGCCGGTCACTGGCCAGACGGCTGATTAGCGAATACAGAGGGAGAGCAACGGCAGAAGGCCGGTCACTGGCCAGACGGATGATTGGCGAATACAGAGGGAGAGCAACGGCAGAAGGCCGGTCACTGGCCAGACGGCTGATTGGCGAATACAGAGGGAGAGCAACGGCAGAAGGCCGGTCACTGGCCAGACGGCTGATTGGCGAATACAGAGGGAGAGCAACGGCAGAAGGCCGGTCACTGGCCAGACGGCTGATTGGCGAATACAGAGGGAGAGCAACGGCAGAAGGCCGGTCACTGGCCAGACGGCTGATTGGCGAATACAGAGGGAGAGCAACGGCAGAAGGCCGGTCACTGGCCAGACGGCTGATTGGCGAATACAGAGGGAGAGCAACGGCAGAAGGCCGGTCACTGGCCAGACGGCTGATTGGCGAATACAGAGGGAGAGCAACGGCAGAAGGCCGGTCACTGGCCAGACGGATGATTGGCGAATACAGAGGGAGAGCAACGGCAGAAGGCCGGTCACTGGCCAGACGGCTGATTGGCGAATACAGAGGGAGAGCAACGGCAGAAGGCCGGTCACTGGCCAGACGGCTGATTGGCGAATACAGAGGGAGAGCAACGGCAGAAGGCCGGTCACTGGCCAGACGGCTGATTGGCGAATACAGAGGGAGAGCAACGGCAGAAGGCCGGTCACTGGCCAGACGGCTGATTGGCGAATACAGAGGGAGAGCAACGGCAGAAGGCCGGTCACTGGCCAGACGGCTGATTGGCGAATACAGAGGGAGAGCAACGGCAGAAGGCCGGTCACTGGCCAGACGGCTGATTGGCGAATACAGAGGGAGAGCAACGGCAGAAGGCCGGTCACTGGCCAGACGGCTGATTGGCGAATACAGAGGGAGAGCAGCGGCAGAAGGCCGGTCACTGGCCAGACGGCTGATTGGCGAATACAGAGGGAGAGCAACGGCAGAAGGCCGGTCACTGGCCAGACGGCTGATTGGCGAATACAGAGGGAGAGCAGCGGCAGAACGGGAGAAGGCCGGTCACTGGCCAGACGGCTGATTGGCGAATACAGAGGGAGAGCAACGGCAGAAGGCCGGTCACTGGCCAGACGGCTGATTGGCGAATACAGAGGGAGAGCAGCGGCAGAACGGCAGAAGGCCGGTCACTGGCCAGACGGCTGATTGGCGAATACAGAGGGAGAGCAAAGCAGGTAGATAACAGCAGAATGTGATCTACTCTATCAGAGATGCGCGAAACGACGATATAATATACCACCATTCCATACTTGGACGTCAGGGATTCATGACGGGAGAAGTAATACTAGATAATACTAGAAGCTGGCTAAAGTAATACTAGAAGCTGGCTAAAGTAATACTAGAAGCTGCATCCCAAGCAATCCCAACAAAGACTATACATTTCCAACCTAAAGACAAACCATGGATGACCAGTTACTTGAAACACACCATGAATAAGAGAGACAGACTGTTCAGACTTGCACACAAACGACAGACCTCTGAGGACTGGGACCAATGGAGACGACAGAGGAACTATGTTTCATTATTAAATAGACAGCAACGCGACCAACACATCCAGACTACAGCTAATAAACTTGTAGACCAGAAGCATGATCCTTTCAAATATCACAAGACACTTAAGACTCTTATAGGACGTAAGAAAGGACTAATTATTCCATCTCTAGATACCCCGGACGGAGACACCAATATTGACGAACAACAAAAAGCCAACTTACTTAATGACAACTTTGCCTCACAGACACAACTAGGAGAAACACCTTCACTACCAGCCATTGACATAAACACGGACGTGAGGCCGGTACCCGCTCTGAGTCAAATAACAGTTGAAGAGCAAGAGGTGCTTAAACTTTTAAACTCACTAGACGTGCACAAATCAACTGGTCCAGACCAACTTCCTGCCAAGATACTAAAAATGTGCGCTCTTCTTATATATGAACCACTGACAAAACTCTTTAACAAGTCACTAAATACTGCAACATTTCCGAGCACTTGGAAGGTTGCCAACATTACTCCTATTTTCAAAAACAAGGACTCTGCCTCCAACCCCCTCAACTATCGTCCAATTAGCCTGCTCTCTTGCCTATCGAAAATTTTAGAAAGAATTGTCTTCAATCGCATTTACGAACACCTTACGACTAATCACCTCTTGTCGGACAAGCAGAGCGGGTACCGGCCCCATCATAGCACTCAACTTCAACTCGCACACATGACACACAAGCTGTACAAATCACTGGACCAGGGACATGACTTTACAGCCGTATACCTCGACATCACTAAATACTTCGATAAAATCTGGCACGCAGGACTACTACAGGGTTTTTCATAATGAATGTTACTTTTAAATCAGCCGTAGGAAGATCAATAATATTATAAAGCTCGTGGATTTTTAGGTTATATTGTTTCAAAAACGTTAGGGTTTTTATATGTGCAAAAATTACCCCGAAACAATTAGTCTGATGAATGTTATAGGCTAACAATTGCAGAATTCTCAGCAAGCCACTTGCATAATTATCGTCTGCCTGCCTGGTGGGCTGCGTTCAGCGACACGGTAACATGGGCTTATACGGCATCCAGCCCAGCTTGTTCCGCATAATCTGCCACACTGTTGTGGATGTGGCCAACGACTTGCCAATCCTGGGGACAGAGATGCTTTTCTTGGCTGCTTGATATCGCTTCAACATCTGTCGAATTTTCTCCACGAGCTTAGCTGATGTTGCAGTTCGACCTTGAGGCTTTGATGGGGAGATGGAGCCTGTTCACTGACACCTTGCGATCAGTCTCTTGAAAGCCATCCTTGATGGTATGCCATTTATTTTCTGGAAGTGACTGCCAAACTTTCGGCGCACTGCAGCTACGCTTTTCAGCGCACCATACTGAGAGACTTCCTAAACTGCCTCTTCGTTTGAAAACGGTGCGTTGCAGCGTTTCTTGGGCCTCGACATTGTTGGCCTATAACATCCATCAGACTAATTGTTTCTGGGCAATTTTTGCACAGATAAAAACCTTAACGTTTTTGCAACAATATAACCTAAAAATCCGCAGCTTTTTAATATTTTTGGTCTTCCTACGGCTGATTTAAAAGTAACATTCATTATGAAAAACCCTGCATATAAATGTCAAACTGACTTTTACATTACTGACAAAGTATGTGACTGGCTTAAATCATACTTGACAGACAGGCGACACAGGGTTAGGCTGGGGAACACGTACTCAACATTACAGACAATAGAAGCTGGCTGCCCACAGGGATCCATTATGGGCCCCTTACTAGCAATTCTCTACCTTGACGGACTAGCTGACAAAACCGAAAACACAGCTTTATTCTATGCTGACGACATATCACTTTACTCATCACACTCAACGATAAACGTAGATAATGTTCAGGAATCCCCCCAACGCGACCTAAACATAATTGAAAACTACGGCAGGCGATGGGGGCCATAACTTTCAGTCCTGCGAAAACTATCTGCCAGACTTTCAGCAATAATTCCCAACACCCCTCACCGACACTGACTGTTGCTGGACATACAATCCCGACGACAGACTCACACAAACACTTAGGACTCACTCTGTCAACAGACCTCCGCTTCCACAACCACGTTAACGAAATAATTCGCAAAGTCAACATTGCACTTAGCTCTCTCTACAGAATTGCCTCCAAACTACCACGCCCACTATTAGAAAACATATACACGACGTACTTACGACTTTATTTCGACTACTGTGAAGCCATTTTCGATGGGCATCTCACAGCTTACGACGAACGCAGACTAGAGACACTGCAAAACCGCGCTGCCAGACTTGTTACCGGAACATATTTTAGAACTTCCACTGACAAACTTAGACTCGAGCTTGGTTGGGACCGACTAACAACTAGACGAGAAATGCATCGACTAACGCTCTTCTGGCACCTATCCAGATGTACGTTCGTTCCAGACTATATTAAACAAACTTTTCCCCAACCACGACACACCGACACAGTTAGGACACTCAGAAATTCGAACACTTTGACGCTTCCTTATAATAGAACTTCACGATTTCAAAAATCGTTCATTCCCGACACTACTCGTAAATGGAACAAATTACCACCACATGAACGGTCCCAACAATCATCACGAACCTTCAAAACAAATATCACAGCTTTGTTGGGAGCAAGGCATCCACCTAGTTATTATACTCTCGGCTCCAAACGCGGTAACATAATACACACTCAACTACGGCTAGGAAATTCAGAGCCACTGTGTGTGACCGCGTCTCTGTGCCTGACTGTGTATGACCGCGTCTTTGTGTCTGACTGTGTGTGACCACGTCTCTGTGCCTGACTGTGTGTGGCCGCGTCTCTGTACCTGACTGTGTGTGACCGCGTCTCTGTGTCTGACTGTGTGTGACCGCGTCTCTGTACCTAACTGTGTGTGGCCGCGTCTCTGTACCTGACTGTGTGTGGCCGCGTCTCTGTACCTGACTGTGTGTGACCGCGTCTCTGTACCTGACTGTGTGTGGCCGCGTCTCTGTACCTGACTGTGTGTGGCCGCGTCTCTGTACCTGACTGTGTGTGACCGCGTCTCTGTGTCTGACTGTGTGTGACCACGTCTCTGTACCTGACTGTGTGTGACCGCGTCTCGGTGTGACTGTGTGTGACCGCGTCTCTGTGTCTGACTGTGTGTGACCACGTCTCTGTACCTGACTGTGTGTGACCGCGTCTCTGTGTCTGACTGTGTGTGACCGCGTCTCTGTACCTGACTGTGTGTGGCCGCGTCTCTGTACCTGACTGTGTGTGGCCGCGTCTCTGTACCTGACTGTGTGTGACCGCGTCTCTGTGTCTGACTGTGTGTGACCACGTCTCTGTACCTGACTGTGTGTGACCGCGTCTCGGTGTGACTGTGTGTGACCGCGTCTCTGTGTCTGACTGTGTGTGACCGCGTCTCTGTACCTGACTGTGTGACCGCGTCTCTGTGCCTGACTGTGTGTGGCCGCGTCTCTGTGTGGAAGCCTCTCTCCCTGGCTGTGACCGCGTCTCTCACTGTGTATGGACGTTGATAACAGGTGAGACGAGTTTGGCCACCAGTGCAGGGACGACGTCTGCCAGCAGGATGGCACCGGTCGACGTCGGGTTACAGTCGCGGTCCCCTCCGTCCTCGGTCAGCTCCGTCTGCGGTGGGCAGAGAGGCGGTGAGAGGGGCGGGGAGAGGGGGGTTACAGTCGCGGTCCCCTCCGTCCTCGGTCAGCTTCGTCTGCGGTGGGCAGAGGGGCGGGCAGAGGGGCGGGCAGAGGGGGAGAGGCGGGTTACAGTCGCGGTCCCCTCCGTCCTCGGTCAGCTCCGTCTGCGGTGGGCAGAGGGGCGGTGAGAGGGGCGGGGAGAGGGGGGTTACAGTCGCGGTCCCCTCCGTCCTCGGTCAGCTCCGTCTGCGGTGGGCAGAGGGGCGGGGAGAGGGGGAGAGGCGGGTTACAGTCGCGGTCCCCCCCGTCCTCGGTCAGCTCCGTCTGCGGTGGGCAGAGGGGCGGTGAGAGGGGCGGGGAGAGGAGGGTTACAGTCGCGGTCCCCTCCGTCCTCGGTCAGCTCCGTCTGCGGCGGGCAGAGGGGCGGTGAGAGGGGCGGGGAGAGGAGGGTTACAGTCGCGGTCCCCTCCGTCCTCGGTCAGCTCCGTCTGCGGCGGGCAGAGGGGCGGGCAGAGGGGCGGGCAGAGGGGCGGGGAGAGTCGGGTTACAGTCGCGGTCCCCTCCGTCCTCGGTCAGCTCCGTCTGCGGTGGGCAGAGGGGCGGTGAGAGGGGCGGGGAGAGGAGGGTTACAGTCGCGGTCCCCTCCGTTCTCGGTCAGCTCCGTCTGCGGCGGGCAGAGGGGCGGTGAGAGTCGGGTTACAGTCGCGGTCCCCTCCGTCCTCGGTCAGCTCCGTCTGCGGTGGGCAGAGGGGCGGGCAGAGGGGCGGGGAGAGGGGGAGAGGCGGGTTACAGTCGCGGTCCCCTCCGTCCTCGGTCAGCTCCGTCTGCGGTGGGCAGAGGGGCGGGGAGAGGGGGAGGGGTGGGGAGAGGGGGAGGGGCGGGGAGAGGGGGAGGGGCGGGGAGAGGAACAGACGGTCAGTCTCAACAGCGACACTTCCGCCACTAGTGGTGGTGCCGACGCCGCCTTGAGTGTGTTGTGGGGAAGTATTCCGCAACACTGCGAACTTTATATCAAAACTAATGACACGTTACCTTACTTGAGGAGTGGTAGCTGAGGAGGGAACAATAGCTTCTTTTCACAGATAGAGATGCGGTGGCCTTTTACTGATAGGAAGACAATGGGTTCATTCATGTGAAATGTGAACGGTCCATCGACCATATGTATGCACTTAGTTTGAGTGATACTACACCCCACACTTAGGATGTGATACTATATCGCTATTCGCTACTACGCGAGACAAAATAGACGCTTCTAAATGTGTAGCTAGCACCTACTGAATGTAATGCTTAATAGTATTTTCGGGCTATGTTTTCCTATGTAGCAGTACAATATTCCCATGGTGATAAAGTAACATTTGATTGAACAAATACAGGATCAAGACAATTAAATATAAATGCAGAATGGTATGTGTTGAAGTAAAAAACACGGACAATTTCTTCGCAGCAATAACGAATCAGGCATCGTATCAGTTTGTATTACGTTACTTTGTCATCAGGCCAAGATGAATATGAGCACACATGAATCTCTCTTAAAGGAAGTGTGCCTGTTGTTTTGGAATGTCAAAAATATTTTGCATACGGTAAGTAGCTACCGGTTTGATTGTTGCATATGATGAAATTCACATCTGGAGTCCCTTTAGTTGAATTTTTACTTATATTGTTTTTTTGCTTATTTTTTTTGTTTCGATATCTATAAAAGGATCGCCACTATGGTGATGTTATGTAAAACGGCGCACATAAGACAATACAATTACGGTCACATCATGCAAGATAGAAAGACAAGTTTTGCACAGCACGTTCTTGCCACTGTAAACATTATTATGTGGAAGTTTCGTAGCTCTAAATTCATATCTTCTTCAAAAAATGATCATCGGCCATCATCGAAACGGCCATCATCGAAAAACATGATGGCCGTCCAGTTTCTGTTCGGCTGCTGCTGTCAGCGTGCACGAGCTGTTTTGTTGAATTGCTATTGGCCGGCGCTAACAATATGCTAGCAGTTTAATCGATAGTTGCAGTGCATATAGTAACGGAAGCCCTCTGGAGTCTACCCGATCACTTTTTGTTTCCAGCAAGTTCCTGGAGTCTTTGGAATATCTCAGCAACTAGGGCGAATCTGGAGAAACGAGGTCATGGGTCAATTCAGAAAATTATGTTCTATAGACCAGTGCCAATAACCCCAAATAAGCGATGTGAGTAGGCACACTCCCTTTAACCCTATTTGTAACAAGGGGGGGCGGATTCCGCCCCCCCCCCTCATGTTTTTCGCGGATATCTCCAGAACGGCTGCGAGCAGGCCCATGAAATTTTGGGACTTTTCATAGAATTGAACTCCGCATTTGGAGTCAAAATTTTGAGTTTTTAACTTGAACAGAGGCGGTTCCAGGGCACAGTTTTGTGTGGGTTCGGAGGCGACATTTGGCGAAAATACGGAAATGCGATCTTCACGGTTTCTTCCTAACTGCATCAAGCATGAAGGAGTTACATCGGCTTACCGTGATTGCAACAAGTGCAAATTAGATGATGTTAATGAAATATCATACAAAATTGCATGGCAGAGGCGGTTTCAGGGGCTTGAAAGGGGGGGGGGGGGGTTTCCAGGAAGTATTCAATGCTTGGCGAGAAGCCAATAGAGCAATGTAAGGGGCATTTATAGCTATCAAGATGTAAAAGATAGCTTCTGCTTCCATTATTTGCATAATTTATTACATACAGAGTTTCAGGGGCGTGTTCAGGAACATGAAAAGGGGGGTGACTGGCATGGTGATGACGATATGCCAGCGATAGCGGCGCAATATACGTTTAGCTTATAATAATATATGCACATATGAGACAAGAAAAGGGAATAAAGTCATTTTTTTTGCAGAGGCGCGCTCAGGAATGGAAGAAAGGGGGTCATATTATTGCAAGGAAACTAAGAGGCATGGGTGTACAATGACATAACATACTGCAGTTTTCGGATCAAACGCGCACCACAGGCTACTCTACGCACGATTATAAGATAATAGGCGAGTCCAGGTAGGGTAAAAAGGGGGGTAAGCAATGTTAATTGAAGTTGTAAGTGAAATAGTCACTGTTGACTAGTTAATATCATAATAGCGGATAATATACTTATCAAAAGGTCTTGCGCCGCCCTAGTTTGGATCCTGGATACGCCTATGATGAAGTACAACATGCAAAAAGGAACTATCTATGATCAGTAACATATTTATAGTGCTGGGTAGCAACTTGTCTGCGGTTAATATTTTTCCCAATTTTACCCCCCTTTTTCACTAACCTGGTACCGCCTATGGCAAAAAATATGATTTATAACTGTTTTTTCTAATGTCTCAATCACATACCATTTCATTTATCAAAAAAACAACATCAAAAAATGGTTTTATTACGCATTTACTTCACCCCCATATTGAGTGACCTGCACACGCCTATGATTTTTGAATTTTCAAACGTCACCGTTATATATCAATTTCCGATTCAATCTCTATCGATTCCTATTAGTTGTGTTAAAATCGGTCGATAAACATGGAAGCTATGTTGAATCAAAAATACCACTAAAATTTGTCGTTTTTGCCCCCCTGTTGCCCCCCTATCCAAAATTTAGATTTGTATTATTATTTATAAATGTAGATCGTGTTGAGAGGAACCAAACACCGTTTCATTTTTGAAAATCGGACGGGTAGAGCTCGAGATCTCCGGGGGGGGGGGGGGCGGAATCCGCCCCCCGCCCCCTGTTACAAATAGGGGTAGCCAGGAGCCTGTTACAAATAGGGGTAGCCAGGAGCCTGTTACAAATAGGGGTAGCCAGGAGCCTGTTACAAATAGGGGTAGCCAGGAGCCTGTTACAAATAGGGGTAGCCAGGAGCCTGTTACAAATAGGGGTAGCCAGGAGCCTGTTACAAATAGGGGTAGCCAGGAGCCTGTTACAAATAGGGGTAGCCAGGAGCCTGTTACAAATAGGGGTAGCCAGGAGCCTGTTACAAATAGGGGTAGCCAGGAGCCTGTTACAAATAGGGGTAGCCAGGAGCCTCTTACAAATAGGGGTAGCCAGGAGCCTGTTACAAATAGGGGTAGCCAGGAGCCTGTTACAAATAGGGGTAGCCAGGAGCCTGTTACAAATAGGGGTAGCCAGGAGCCTGTTACAAATAGGGGTAGCCAGGAGCCTGTTACAAATAGGGGTAGCCAGGAGCCTGTTACAAATAGGGGTAGCCAGGAGCCTGTTACAAATAGGGGTAGCCAGGAGCCTGTTACAAATAGGGGTAGCCAGGAGCCTGTTAAAAATAGGGGTAGCCAGGAGCCTGTTACAAATAGGGGTAGCCAGGAGCCTGTTACAAATAGGGGTAGCCAGGAGCCTGTTACAAATAGGGGTAGCCAGGAGCCTGTTACAAATAGGGGTAGCCAGGAGCCTGTTACAAATAGGGGTAGCCAGGAGCCTGTTACAAATAGGGGTAGCCAGGAGCCTGTTACAAATAGGGGTAGCCAGGAGCCTGTTACAAATAGGGGTAGCCAGGAGCCTGTTACAAATAGGGGTAGCCAGGAGCCTGTTACAAATAGGGGTAGCCAGGAGCCTGTTACAAATAGGGGTAGCCAGGAGCCTGTTACAAATAGGGGTAGCCAGGAGCCTGTTACAAATAGGGGTAGCCAGGAGCCTGTTACAAATAGGGGTAGCCAGGAGCCTGTTACAAATAGGGGTAGCCAGGAGCCTGTTACAAATAGGGTTAAGTAAGCATCAAATAACCACTTCCCATCCCTTCCCAGAAACTGAGTCACAACGCGCTATGAAAGTTATTCCCGTGGTTTTCGCAGGTAATGCTGACCTTAAACCATTTTATAAAACTTTCAGTAAGCAAAAACTGACCATCAGTGTATCACTATTTCACGAAAAAGATGCGTGGAAAATTACACTGTACCTATTGGAAATCGGTGGGGCAAATAAGATAAGGACGATAAGCTTCTTC